>JABUQX010044075.1:12500-27971 GCA_015478945.1 Trachelipus rathkii
TTTTTTCTTTTATTATATTTAAATATTGAAGAAATTTGTTTTCTGTCAATAAAGACAAACACAATTTGCATCAAAGAAAATCAAAGGAGATTGTTAATATTTACTATTGGAATTGTTGCGCAATTTTTTATTATTATTGCGCAATTCATGATAATTGTTGCGCGATAGCTGGGTATGATGGTTAAAACCGCACAATCGGTAAAATACCGATTAAAACTGGGCAAATTTGATAAAGCTGATTTAAATCGCTTAGTCAGAAAGAAAACTGGTTAAAACTACTATTAATATATAGTAAACGAATTAAAATGTTCCTTGACAACTATTAAGGTAGGTCACGTAAAGGGATGGGCTTTGCGTGAGCTCAGCAAGCCATTGCCCTCCAAATATAATGAAAGACTGTTCTATAAGGTTAAATGGAAAAGTGTGTCTTTGTTTGGGAGACTGTATTGTTTGTTCTTTTCTCTTGAACAATCATTGTTCATGAGAGCTTGATGTGTGTGTTTGTTTTAAAGGGGGGGTGAGGATTTTTTTTTTTTTTTTGTCATTCATGCAACGCAAGAAGAAGATTTATTTCAACTCTCGGAGTTTCGATACTTAGAACTATATTGGAATTGATTTACATTTATTAATAGATTATAATTAGATAATCATCGAACTTAATAATAGACAATAATAAGATAATTTTAGGATTTACATTTACTAATAGAATATAATAAGATAATTTGAAATAATAGTATAAGAAATTTTCCTTTAATACGTTTATTAATAATACGAGTTTTAATAACGTAAATTTTTTTCCCTGAGTCATTTTCGATATTATCTGTTGCTGCGAAACCGGTAAATATTTTGGCGCGAAACAAGTAAATATTTTGGCGCGAAACAGGTAAATATTTTGGCTGCTTCGTTTCCAGAACTTAAAAAATATCCGGTTCAGACTCCGGTTCATTTAATTATTTTCCGGCTTTTACTTTAGTTTCAGCATTGGCTGCACCCAAAAAAAAAATTTGTCATGATCATAGCGAAGAAATTATAAATTGACAATTGAGGCGGAGAGGTTCGCAAAGTTTGAAAATCCGAAACATAACAAAAAACCAATAGATACGAATACATATTATGAATTATGACTCATTAATTTTGATACAATAAATGAAGATTCATTTTTGATGCACCTGTGATTTTAGAAGTGTTATATTAGTAATTAATGAAAATAATAAATATTGATAAATCTTCTTTTAAATAAAAAATAAAAAATAAAAATGATAGCTCGTAAATTGAAATTTGATTCTGAAAGATCTGGTTGAAAATTTTAGACAACGCGAAAAAGTTGAACAAGTATTGATGAATTCCTTCCATTATTTTTGTGAATAAAAACCAAAAACTTTTGAGTGATAGAAAAAAAATTCACAAGATATCGAAAAAAGTGTTTTTAATTTAAATGTTTTTTTCCCATGTTAATATTTAAATATAGCGACGAAAATGGACGTTATTTTTTACTGGATTGAAAAGTGAAGGACATCCTTTAGTTGTAATATTATTAAATAATATGAAGAAGGGTACAATCAATCTATCTATATCTATCTATCTATCTATCTATCTATCTATCTATCTATCTATCTATCTATCTATCTATCTATATATATATAATTATATATATATATAGGTTATTTATATAATTATATATATTATATATTAATTATATTATATATATATATATATATTATATAATATATATATAGTATATATTATATACTATATATATTCATGGTATATGTATTAGGTTTTTGGTTGTCTTTATTACTAATGAAATTTCTATTATATTTAATAAAAAAATAACAAGATATACCAAAAACAACACTAATAGTATTAAGAATAATATATATATATATTAGTATATAAATATATATATATATAATATCTTTATATATTATATATTATATATTAATATATTATATGTTTATTTTATTATATTATTCTTATTAATTGCGACAAATATCTAAACTCTTGAGCATATGTGCCCGAATTTCAGAAAATTGACGTTTTTAATAATGGAATTGGTTTTTATACACTTCTGAGGAGCAACAAAATCTTTTGGTGTCCTGCTTTTCTTTCATGGTGGTATTTCAATCATATCCTTAATTCTTATTAACAGTTTTTTCTCTCTCTCTCTTTCTCTTCTGCCTCTGAAATGCTTCTTTCTGGCTTATATATATATATATATATATATTATAGGGGTACAACTTACATATCAACTTTTAATAGTTTGGTTTATATGTATTTGATTATATATGAGTATATATATATAATATATATATACTATGTATATATATATATTAAGTATAAGTATACTATTATATAATATATATATATAATTGTGGCAGGACACACTAAACGTGTCAAAAGTTATAGAAGAAAAAACCCACCCATATTCTTAAGTTTTATCAGAAATTTTTTATTTTAAATTTAGTTCATAAATTTTGAACTAATTAGCTTGTGAAAGGCTGATCATTATGTCACGAAACGTCCTATAAATTAATTTTATAAACTTAAGTATATTATGTGTGGTTTTTTTTCTCTTATATATGATATATACGTATTATATATATTATATATATATATGGGCTATATATATATATAGCTATAATATTTAAGTATATATATATACTATTTTCTATAATATATATTATTATATATATATATATTTAATTGTTTTGGTATTTCTGAAACTCTGGACGGGTTTCAGACCCCAAAGGTTGCTAATGTAAATGGACGAATATAGATTAAGTTAGGTTAGGTTAGGTTAGGTTAGGTTAAATTTAATCATAGTTGTGGTTAAGTTATTAGAGTAAGTTATAATATGGTTTTATACTTTTTTAATTCAGAAATAATAATCCAAAACCAACTTATTTTATACATTATTATTTCATTTATTTAATTACTTTACTTTCAGACATATTTTTTTAATGAGCTGTCTATAAAAACACGTTAAAAACGTGTCTGTAACGCAAGTTCAATGACCATTCTTTTCCCTTGATAATTTCGTTATGCTGCTCGACTTTTTTTTTATTACACCAGGCTACTTTTTTTTTGGCGATTTTTTCGCTTAATTTGTCGACTTTTGATCCACACTGTTTCAGAGCAACTTTATTCAAATAAAGGCGTTTTCGATTTTGCACTTTTGCTAACGAAATTTAGGAAAATGCTAAAAAGTCATTCGTTTATGTCAATTTTATGCAAAATTTAGTAAAATGCTTAGAAATTGTTAGTAATTTCGTAATTCTGGGTTAGGTTTGCCTCTGTCCCGTGCTTACTGATTTTAGGAAAATGCTACGAAAATGTAAAAAATAAGATTGCGGCGTAGTAGTTCGTTGATTTGATGAATGTTTCATTCATGAAATTAGCTTTAAATCTAATTTCTTCCAAATTGATAAACTCCATCTAAAATAGTTGATCATGTATTTGTAATAAAAACATTTGTGTATTTTTTTTTATTTTTTGTTTATTCCAAAACCACGTGCTCCATTAGAACAGCTTGAAATTCAAAATTTTTTTTTGTAAACAATTCGGTCGAGTTTGCCGAAATTCGTTCTAAAACTGGATTAGCATTTCTTATCCAGCGTTAGCACAAATGCAAATAACGAAAACGGCTGTACAAACATTAATTCGACTCTTTTTTAGACTAACCAATAAGATTATTATTTTTATCTGGTATTCTATTTTGGCTTTTATAAATTATGGTATAAAATATGGTATAAAATATGTTATAAAATATGCTGACATTAATATCAATGTGTGAATTAGGAAGGAGTTATACGGGTCTTCTACCCTTTTCGAAACACTTCAGACATTATACCTAATATTTCATAATAGACGTGCCGGGTTCGTGCCTCGCCCCCTCCCTCTCTTCCCAGACTATGTATTTACAGGGACAATCCTTGAGTTATACTCAAAAACAGCATCAAACTATGCAGGGAGAAAAATTGCAACACTTGAAAAACAAAATATATATGATAGCAATGTATAAATCGTGGTCGAAGAAAATTATTGTCAAGTTGGTCGAAATATTATATTATATTATATATATATGATAATATATAGGTATATTATATAATATTAATTTATATATATATATATATATTATATTATATTATTATATAATATATATATTATATATATATTAGCAATATATATATGATTTATTTTAATATTTTATTATATAATTTATATTATTATATATATATAATATATATATTATTATTATTATAATCTATATTAATTATATATTATATATATATATTTATTATATTTTATCATAATATTATATAGTTTGATGATCTACATATATATATATAGTATATTATACTTTATATATATATTTAATATTATATATATATTTTATATATTTAGGTATTTATATATATAATTATATTATTATACTATTAGCTAACCGTGGCTCAATCGTAGAGCGACAGAGTCGTCATGAAGGGCCGGTTCGAGGTCCTCTCGTCCGGATCTAGGTTACAATTATCCTATGAGAAGTTTTTTTTAACTCCTAGAATAGGGGCATGCCTCGTGAGGTGGAATACTTCTAAATACGATTACGTTATATACCTAATATTTTATTATATATATATTACTTAATATAATATATACTATCAATATATTAATAATGTATAGTATATAGTTTAATATTTATATATTTTTATGTATATTAATTATATATATATATAATATATATAAATATATTATATTATTATTATATTCCTTTATATATTATGCTATTAGGTATAACTATTATATAGTATATATGTATATAAATATATATAATATGATATATATATATATAGTATATACACAATACAGAATATTGATTTATATATTAATATGAGAATCATTATTTAATATATTTATACTATTTATTATTATATAGTTTTTCATACTAACCAAATGTTATTTTCATATTAATATTTTGGAATAGTAGTCTTATTTAGAGTAAAAATAAGGAGATCTGAATTTTTATATATATAACGTATATATATTTATCATATATATTATATATATATATATATATATAATATATATATATATATACTATATATATATATATAATATATATATATATATATTTTATATGAGTATTATTTTATATCGGTCGAATCTTGAAGATTAGACTTTATTATTTGCGGTTTTAAAAGCTATAGGGGGGATAAAAAAAATTATTTTCTGGATAACAAAAGACTTTGTATTTTCAATCAAACAAGAAACACTAAAAGATATATTTATAGAGAAAATTCGTCCTGCAAAGTTATAGGGTCTCAACCTGATGTAGTGATATATATAATTCTATATATATATGATATGTGATATATTATTTATATTTATTATAGATTTATATATCTATATATATATATATATTATTATATTATTAGTTAGTACTATTTAATCTATATTACTATATCATTAATCTGGTATATTTATATATCGTATGAACACACTACTTATATTATATATATAGTATATAGTTATATATTTTATATATGTATTATATATATATATATATATTATATTAAGTATATATATGATATATATATTGTATATATATATATAGTAATATAGTATATATTATTTTTATATATATGTAATTATGTATTATTATAATATTATATGTTGTGTGTGTGTGTTGTGTGTGTGGGTGTGTGTGGTGGTGTGTGTATGGCGTAGCTAGGATTAGAGGTCATGAATCTCATTCCGGATATTTCCGGGAACTTTGTTGCGTATATAATGTTTAAAAAAATATAATTGTACACAAAACACAATAATTTTAAAAATAACGTTTAATGTAATTATATACGTATATATATAATATCTAAATATATAGTAATAATATAATATTAATATTTATATTTATAGTATATATCATATCATATATATTATATACTGATCTTTTACTATATTAGTATATAAGGATATATCTATATTACTACTAACCCGGTATATCTATATATTATTATATATATATATATATATGGTTCCTGGCTTTATTGGTTTTGGGTGTGCGGGATAAATGAGTATGAAGCAGCTAATTTGGTTAAGTTTACTTACTTTAGTATATATATATCTATTTAGTATTTATCTTATATATTATTATATTCTATATAGGTTATATTTTACTATATAATACGTATTATATTATAATTTATACTTATAGTATATATATACTATGTAGCATATTCATATAGTATATATATATTATCGTTTTAGTATTTAACTTTTATCTAGTCTAGTAATCTCGTGGAATTATCATTGGTAATGCGGGGGAATGGTGGGCGGGTTCATGACTTTTAGAGCGTACCCTGTACTATTCGAATACTGTTACATGCCTACAGGTGTTCTATTGTGCAGGATCGGGGTTCGTCTACCGCTTTGTGATACCTGAGGGTTTTAGAACTCATGCATTCTTTTGAAGAGTGTCACTTTTCGACCCCTCACGGAGAATTTACTGGGAGTAAACTTCCTAGAGAACCCCCTTCCCCCCCCCTCTGTTTTGAATGAGGTCAGTGGGACTACGGGGCGGGGTGAAATGATATCCACGTAGCAGTATTTTTCTGGATTGCTGTTCTGTGGCGAGATTTACAATTGTTATGGCGTTGTCATTCGCGATTTTAAGTTGATGCGTGAACATTTCTGTTTAAACAATTGATTAGCGATAATTGGATATATATATAATATGGTATATTTTATTACTATTAGTATATTATTAAATATTAGTATTTTATTATTATAATTATATTATACTACTATTTTATATATATATGTTATATAGGGTATATATTAGTATAAGTTACGTAGAGGTTATATATTTGTATATATCTAATGAAAAAGTCAAATAATATCAGAAACCTCATAATATTCATATAAACGACGTTTGCACATACTAATATTAATTTTAATAATAATTTAATAATTTAATTTTCAATTTATATATTTATCATATTAATTAAATATTAATGGATAATAATAATAATAATAATAATAATATAATAATGGAATTATAATATATAATAATAATAAAATATAATCTCAGTTTATCAAGCTGACTGGAATCGGACTGTAAATTTATTATTGGGTAGTCAGTAGTAGCGATTCGAAACTACAATAATTAACTGTATCAATTCGAAAACTAACAATATTAGTAGTAGGTAGTTCAAGCATATGGCAAAAATACCTGTATTGTTTTATTAACTTAAGGGTATTCTTTTCTATTAGTGGGGTGGAGTATTTTAATTGTTCTAGGATGTTGTTTATTTATTTATGGCGTGAATATATATTATTGATTTATATAGTATTTATTTTATATAGTATATAGTTGATGTTATATATATATATAATATAGTATAGTATATTAATATATATTATATAGCTTTCAGTATGAGTGAGTGATCATATATAATATATTTATTCCATAGCGAATATGTCACGCGCTTTATCAACTTGTTTCAAATCAGCCAGGGAACTCTAACTACGAAACTGGGATAAAACAAACTGGAAGCGAATTGTAAGATTTGAGTTCCAATTGTGGTGGGCGGTGAGAAACATGAATTGCCAAAAGTCACAGCACTATTTAACCTTATTTATCAGCATCTTGTGGTGCGCTTGTTTATTATATTTGTTTATTATTTGTATATTATGGCTATTTTGTATATTATTATTTAATTTATTATAGTATACTATCATTATTTATTGATTATTTATTATTTATCTCTATTACTCCACCCTTTTATCTCATTTTATGTTTAATTACATTATTATGTATTTATCTTATTATTTATTATTCTTGGCTTATTTTATTGTTGGACATTATATCTTCGAATGATTGCACACAAATTTTTTTTATCTTGTAGCAAAATATTTACATTTGAAACATTGTAATAAAAATAATAATAATAACTATCATAATTAACAACACGTTGTTGCCATTTTGAGTAATTAGGCAGGATATTTTTATTCCCATAATTTATATAGTAGTAAGTTTAATTGATATATGAGGGGTAATAATGCTTTTTAGTTAAATGATATATTATGTTATTATAGTAGAGGTTAATGGTTGTATGCATTTCTTTTATGGTCGCGGTAAGTGTACGATAAATTGTTTTTGGATGCGGTTACAAACATATGACAATCCATATTTTCATCTGGGGTGCGTCTGGCAGGTCATTTATTATGGAATTTGTTGTTGTTTATTTTATTTCCTTATATAATATATTATATATGTTATTCTATATTATATATTTATATATTTATATATATATATAATATTATGTGTATATATGGTTATATATATATTATTATAATATAGTATTATAGTATGTTTATGTACTATAGTTATAGTAGTATATGTGATGAGTAGTACGAGGTGGGTGTTAGTTTGTTAGTTTGTACTTTCATGTGTTCGTTGATTGTTTAGTATGTTATATATTAGCTTGGTGGACTGGGATGTGCAATATCTTTTGTATTTTTATTTACGAATTTTTGTGTATATCGAAACAAAGAGCTCAATATGAAGATTTACAATGTTTAAACAATAATTACCGAGTGTATGGCAAGATGCGAAAGATTTCCGGCGGATTTTGTGCGGCTAGACATGGAAGGTCGCCTTTGGGCCCTGAATTTTCTCAAGCTTCCGTCCTAAGGCGTCCACTCATTTTTCTCTCCGGACTATTTCCTCCGTGCACTAACGCACTTCTCCCGTTCATCCCATTTAAATTCCTTAAGGGAGAGATAGTTTGGAAAATCAATTTTAACAGTTGCCCCCTTCTTCCCAGTTCGGCTCTCAACTCGCTTTATTCTTATATTTATCACGTTTATACCTCAGCTCCCGGGTCCACTAGAACTAGCTTGGTGGCTCGAGATCCTTCCGCAACGACCTGATATAAACCTATTGTAGTGGAACCCGTGCCAAGCCGTAACTGCCTGATTTAACTTTTGTAACTCAGCAGTCATGATATTTCATTTCATTCATGCAGTTTCTCAAGTCTTGAACGGTATATGGAATTTATTCGAATATTATTCGTTATATACGCTAGTATTTACAACATACCCATACAAATGTTTAACATTGTCGCACCCTTCCGGCGGATATTATCTGGCAGCTATACCTGGCGTTTAAGGTATGCGTCTGCGGATAATTAGGGAAATAATTATAGTATTAGTTTTCATATTTGTTTTTTTAAGATCGCATTAACGCACGCACACACACACACACACATCACACACCACACCCAACGCACACACGCACAGCTAACAGCCATTCATCGTTTATTATTATATATATTATATATATAGATATAATGATTATATATATATATATTTATATATATATATATATAATATATATATATAATAGATATATATATATATGATATATATTGGTTATTATATATATATATTATTAGTAAATAGTATATATATATTTCTTTATCCTCCCTCACCGATTCACATAGATTAGGGTGAGGTGTGCAACATGCACCTGAAACAATAGTTAAATTGAAGAACATATCTAAAGTCGAAAAGAAAGAACCTTTTATTCCCTGTAAGTGGAATACGTCATAGGCCGATGAAGCTTCAAAACACCATTACAGTCCACCCACCACTGTGGGTAACTAATCTTATGCCCTCACAACACGAAGCCTTAGACCTCCTATTTGTGGCGGCACATTTTTCTCGCTATGAGCTAAATTTAGCACTATTGTTTTACTATTACATCTATTTCTTTCAGAGACACTCTCAACATATAATCCAGCAGGTATCCCAGCATGCTCACACCCACACTCACTTATAACACCCCTTTAACCAAGAATGTATCATCCATCCTATTTTATACTGATCAAACACTTCTTTATGATACCCTCATATCACGCTTTCTCAAACACACAGCTCCCTAACAGCTTCATTCTTCCAATTATTAATTTTTCTACACTAACACTCGCCCTAAGATTATCATCTAGGCAACCTGAGCTTAAGATCTATACCTTTTATTCCACACCCTGGTTTCGCTACGCTATGCATTAACATCGGTAACAATACTCTCATGCAGAAGTCTGCGCACTTCGAGATTATAATCCTTTGCATTCACGCCAAGTATTATAATTGCAGAGCTATCCACTTCCTACACACTCACAAAACTTTAGCTACGAATACTCAGTCAGCAATTCGTTTGTTTCAGTCTAACATATATTCTAAATATTTAACTGCTAACACTTATTCTATGGTTGCATTCATTGGTCCAACCATGATTTCAAACTGATGGCCTCTTCTCATCCCACCACTATTAATGTCTTTGGACTCTTATCTACATTGGCTTTTCAAGACCCCTTTACTAATCCTTTCAAAATTTCTCGTCAGCTTCACCACGCAAAAACTACATATGAGCTAGGGGCCCTCTCACTCTCGTCGTTATCTATCAGTCTAACCTCTCATCTGGCAACCCTACCGCTTTTAATCCTTTCATCAGACCCTAACCCCATAATACAATTAAATGGTCATGGAGAGCTTCACAATCTGTTCACTCCACTATTAATGTTAAAGCAAATCACTTTTGAATGTTTTATTTAATGTATCAAAATTTTCTACATCATCTTGCTACCACTTCCAAATGCAACCGTTTTCGAACAATTCAAGTCCTAAGCTAACTGAACGCATTCTGTTCAAAACAAAATACACGCATGATATATCTTCGCCTACACATCAATAAAATAATGTCCCGCTATAGTTTTTCACAGGTTCCGCCTTATACCCTTACGCTTGTACAAGGATGATTGCGACTGAACCCTTCGGTAAGACCTATTGAAAACTACACCCTCCCAATAGCCAATGATGGGATAAGCCCACTTTTAATCTGTTGGCATATCTTGAAATAGATCATATTAAACTCATTTCTGGTCATTATCACAATCACCAATATCTGTTGATACGGCATTTGCCGCAATTTCTCACATATTATTGAATCTCCCGTACTAATCTAATATATATATATATATTTATATATATATATATATAGTTAGTATTTAGTATATATATATATATAGTATATATAGTATATATATAATTATATATATATATATATATATATATATATATATTATTAGTGTTGCAGGTATGTCACATCCTCTTGTATTATCCTTATGTGCCGGATAATATACGCCGTAAACTATATATATAAATATATTATTATATATTATATATATATATATTATATATATATATATATATATAGTATATATATTAGTATAGTATATATAATATATATAATATATATATTTATATATAATTATATTAAATGTAATACTATTAATTTATAATGTGTGTCAATATCCATTGAGGGAAATTCCTTTATAAAAAATGCGGTATCAAGGGTGCGAGGAAGCAATCGGTAGAGCGTTTAATATTCCACTCCTTATTATTCAATTATTCGAGGCTTGGGTAGGGGCGTATGTGTTATTGTAGTGGATTTTGTGTGATGGAAGTCTAGGGCTTGATTCCTGTTCAGGAGCACAAGAAGCAATCTTAAATATATTGATATTCTTTTCTTTAATAATAATATAATAATAATAAATAATAATACTAATAAATATACAGAGATGAATAATAATAATAATAATGCAATAATAATTAATTAATAATAACAATAATAATATTAATAATGAAACATAATAATATAATAATAATATATAGGAGTAATAATAATTAATAATAGATATAATAATAATAATAATATAATAATAATAATAATAATAATAATAATAATAAATAAAAACACAAAATACACAGTAAAACACAAATTAACAGAAAAATGATATTATATTAATGTATTTTTATTAATCTGTGGGATGATTAATATAATTAATAATAATAATAATAATGAATATAATAATAATAATATTAATAGTGAGGGAGAGAGGGATAGTAATAATTGAATAATAATATACTAATCTAGCAGGTGTTAATACTATTATAGTAATACTATCTTAATTAATAACATTAATAATAATAAATAATCAATAATAATAATAATAATAAATAATAATAATAATAATAATAATAATAATAATAATAATAATAATAATAATAAAAACTTAATATTAAAAAGTATTTCGCATTAATCTGTTGGTATAATAATAATAATAATAATAATAATAATAATAATAATAATATATAATAATAATATAATAATAAATAAGAATAAGCGTAAAATATTATATTATATGAAAGTATTTTATTTAATCTGTTAGGATAATATAATATAGAAAAAATAAAAATGAGTAATTTTAAGGGTATTTTAATATTCCATTGGGGTTTTTACCTACATTCGCTCATGAATATTTAAAAGACTATTTGCTTTTACGAAGAAATTTTTACCTGCATATTACTCAAGTTTAGGGAAATATTTGAATTTCTTTGATTATATAATTTCTTAAAGGCAAAAAAGTAAGATTTGTAAATTAAGGAATATATTATATATATATATAATACTATATATAGGTATATTATATTTATATATATTATAATATATATATATATATATATATATATTTAACATTCTTCATATATATATATAATATATAATATATATAGAATATATATCAAGTAACACACACACACACACCAAACATACTGTTATCATGTTTGCGCAATATGTGGGTTTAAAGTAAGAATACAGAGATTGAGCATATGATCCAATTTAAATTCTACGGAGTTTAATCGACAACCTTATTAATCCAAAATACAAAGTCATGTAAAAAAATTGTACGCAACCTTTTTTTGGGCTTTTAATTCTGCCTTGTAGCAGGTAAGTTTCTACTTTTGTTCACGATGTCTTAAGGTGTGCTTTTTGGGCGATTTTAATGTTATTTGCCACAAATGCAACGTTATACACCCTATCCCTGGAAGTAGTTTTCTAATCACCGGTTTTCTCGCTATTATGTTAAGAAGCGTTTCATGCTTTTAACTAACTGCATATTTTTGGAAGTGGCGGTTTTCCAGAGATTAGATAATCTTGCAATCCGGTATAGGGAGGGTTCGAGATGCAAGAGCCTTCTGCCTAGACTGGTCAGGGTCGTCAGCCCGTGAGCAACAAAAGTATGTGGGAACATTGTTTCGTGAGTCCAAACTTGAATAAACTTTACTTTATGGTGATGGGATTCCGTATTCTTCTTTTTGAAAGGTTTATGGGTTCATGGGTTTTGAATACGAGGGGTTTCTGACTTTTGGGGGTTTCTTCCACAATCCTTCTAGAGAGATAATTTTTGCGTGGTGTTACAGTCTCCAGCTGTCGGAGGTTTTGAACATCTTTTTTTTTGTTGGACAAAAATGAGGATATGTCATGTGACCTGCTCACGGTTTAAACTTCACTTCTTTGTTTTGTGTTTGAATTTTTTCACTATAGGTCTCATCACACTTTTCCTTGACGTAATGCCTTTGTTTTTCTTTTTTTCCTTTAGATGTTGATGATACCCTTTTTGGGTCATGTACATTTCTGGATCGTGTTATTGATGTTTCTATGTTTTGCAGTATGTGCTCGTTAGCTTTGACTTACATCCCTTTATTTGCATCCTGTTTTTTTTTTTATTTTGTGGTTATTTGGTGCTTTGGTGGGCTAGAAACGGATTCGTTTTATAGCGGTTATCATGTCTGTTTTACCGGCTAGGTTGCGTAGGGGGTTGCGGCGCGTACAGTTTAGGGTGCTGTTTTGGTTTCTAGGTTCTATTTCTATCTATCTATTATGGGGCGTCGGGCCTTAAGTCGTGAGGCGGATGGACTGGGAGCGGTCTCTGTGCTGATGGCGATGTGGGATTCGAGGTATCTTTTGGCATTTGGCAGCCGTTATACATTGATTTTTGTTCAGGTGGTCAAATGGTGCTGGCACCTTTTGACAGCTTTTTGGCAGCTTTGTCGGTGTTTCCAAAACTATGGGGGTATGGTGACGTGTACGGTCGCTGTTGGCCAGGGATTATTGGCGGTGAGTTCATCAGGTTTTAAAACCAGATAGGCCGCCGTGTGCGATATACTTTCATAGGGGGTATCCGTGATGGATACAAACATCGGAATTATTCCCTGATACCTACGATTCACAGGTCTTGAAAATGGTATCGCTCCCTGTCTATTGCGCTAATATCGGGTTGTAGTTTGTAGACGGTTGTCGTATAATACAAGCATTACCGACTGTTGGTTTTCGTTATTACGTCCTGGCCTGGGGTGTCTGCATTACGTGTTTAGCGTTTTTTGTTTTAATTGCAAACTTAAGCAATAAGACAGGTGTCTAGGACTTGAGGTTGGAGTTGAAAGGTTGCAAGTTATTCGACCTCATCGCGAGTTGAGTCGGCCTTTGGATATTACAAATTAATTGTTGTTTTTTTGTTTTTTTTTGTTGTTTTTTTTTGACAAAGTAAAGGATTCGGGTGTAGTTATTATTAGAATTAGTAGCAGTGTTAATGTATCCCGGTAATCATGGCTGACTCGTTTTCTATTATTTATCTAAAAATTGTTTCTGGATATAAATATTTATTATTTATATATATATATATATATATTATATCATATATATTCTATATATTATATATATTATAATATATAATATATTAATATGTTTTATAATTATCTATATATATCCTACGGTATATATAGTAATATTATATATATTATATTATATTTTATCTATTTATACATTGAATAGTTTAGTATATATATATATATTTATTCTATATATTTATAGTATTATTGACGTTTGTGTGATTTTTTATTTGAGTGGGAGCAATATATTGGAGTTGCTGATTTAAATGATAGATTTAATAGGCAAGTAGGACCTTAGTGGTAACCTTTTTCATTGGTATAAGGAGACATTCACGAGTATTATTATATTTATTGTATGCGTGAGCTAACTTATATCCCAGAAAATCGGTATCGGCCAGGATAGTAATAAGTCAATATTCTGTTCTTAGATATTTGTCTCTCTCGCGTCTCTCCCTCTCCTCTCTCTCTCTCTCATCCTCTCTCGTATCTCTCCCGGTGTCTTCCTCGGCCTTCTCTCCCCTCTCTCTCTCTTTCGCGTCTCCGTCTTTCTCTCTCTCTCCTTCGCTCTCTCTCTCTTCTCTCGGGTCCCTTCTCTCTCTCTTCCGTCTCGTTTGGTCGTATCCTCTGGTCTCGTCTCTCTTCATCTCCTCCCTGATCCTAGTCTCTCTGGTCTCTCGCTCCCTCGGGTTTCTCTCTCTCTCTCTCTCTTCTCTCTTCTTCTCGTGCTCTCGTCTCTCTCTGGTTCGTCTTCTCTTATCTCCATCTGTCTCTCCTTCTTGCTCTCTCGTCGATCTTCTCTCTTCTTCTCTTTCTCTCTCTCTCTCGCGGTCGTCTCTCTCGTTCCTCTCTCTCGTCGGGCGTCTTTCTCGCGGTTCTCTCGTTTGTTCTCACTCTTCTCTTCTCTCTCTC
>JABUQX010044076.1:0-20410 GCA_015478945.1 Trachelipus rathkii
TATATATATATTATTATATATATATATATATATTATATAATATATATATATATTATATTTTATAATATATATATATATATATATATATAATAATATTATATATATATATATATATATATATATATATATATATATAATATATATATATATATATATATATATATATATATATATATATATATTATATATATTATATATATATATATATATAATATATATATTATATATATAATATATATATATAACAGCATTTAGATGTATACTAGATAAAAGTTTTAGCTCTTCTATACCATATCCAAAAATAAAAAATTATTCCAGTGTAGAATTTTTTTCATATTGGGGTGAAAATTGCCAAAATTGAATATTCTCTCTAATTTTCATAGAATTTACAGATTAAATTGAATTGGAAGAGTTGCATATCTTTTACTTTGAACATTTTTCTATATACCCATTACCCAACATCATATGTGCAGCATGTTTCAAATTGTTTATGGCGAACCAAGAGATAAAATGATTAGCTATGTTGAAAAATTACTAAATAAAAGTTGTGTAGCTCATTAAATTCTATATACTCTGATAATTTCATTTAAAAGAAAATTGAATGAATATTAAAAAATAAAAATAAAGGTAAATTTTCACTTTTACAAAAAATTTCAACTCTAAGATAATTTCCAACAAATTTTAAATCTTTACTGAAATTTATTTATTAAAATATAGCTTAGTTTTATAGATTTCAAATCTAACTAAAAAAGATATTAACAGATGTGATAAGTTTTACAGTTTATTATTTTAAATCATTCAAAACTCGTGAATAGTAAAAAATTTAAAGCAAATTTTCAATTTAGACAATTTTTTAATTTAACAATAGAATTATAAAGTTGCAATTTTTACATTTTAATTAATAAAACAAAAGATTCTTAATCATGTCATTGTTAACTACGGTAATTTATTCCTTTTTAAAATATTGGAGAATATATATTAAAATGACTAAAATATATTGAATCATGAAAAGTTTATGGTTCACAAAATGTAGTGCAAATATAGAAGCATATCAACTCTTTCAGTAGAAAGTCTATTTCTTTTTGAGCTGTAGATGCTGCCAGCTTGGTTAAATATACTCTCACCGAAGACACTATGTGGAGAGGACCAATCATTTTCTAGCAAGGTCTGGACGATACGATATTTCTTAAATATATTAAATTTAAGATACTTTGTGGCTACATTTTTAAATTAATACAGTAAATATGTTTATATGTATTTATACTAGTGAAAAGGTGTTATTACATAAATTTGTTAACATGTAATTTGAAAGTTGGGATAAATAAACCAAAAGACTGCTCTGACTGGCTGGATATCCGGCCACCAGCCAGGGCAGAAATTTTTAGGCTGGATTATCCAGTCTCCAACCAAATTCATGACCAGAGTTACAACCCTAGTCATCAATCCTCCATTATTCTAGATCAAGGAATATTAAGTCATTAGGCAATTTCATTACAAGATTTAAACCAGACTTACTTGCTGCCAGCACTGAACACGTGCCCCACTCGGATTCCAATCTCTAAAATCTGCATGTTCATGAAATCTTGGCAGAGTCAAATAAAGGCAAAGCTGATTATGAGCTTCTTTATTTGGTGCATATTTTTCCAATTCTTCTAATACCTATTAACACAATATATAAGATAAAAAACAAGAAAAAGACCTGATATGGATAATGAATAAAGGGGTTGAGAACAAGAAGTACAACACTTAAAATTATTACATAGGGTAAATAATAATAATAATAATAATAATAATAATAATAATAATAATAATAATAATAATAATAATAATAATAATAATAATAATAATAATAATAATAAAAATAATAAAATTCTTTTTTTCTTTATCCTCCCCATGGATTCCCATAGATTAGGTGTGGGGTGCGCAACATACACAGGAAACAATAGTTCAGTAAAAGAACATGACCTATGTCAAAAAGAAAGCCCCCTCCCCCCAAGTGAGAGCCCATTGTAGCCAAATATCCAGCCTAGAACTTCACAAAACTGCAACAAACAAACCCCCACAATGATATCTTGTCAATGGCATGGTTCATTTCCTGGGTCAGGCCCACAACCATGATCCCTCACAAAACCACGCTATTTACTAATATTATTCACTATTTTTCTCGCTCTGCTAAAATTCACATATACCTTTAACTCAGGCACTCTTTTAACTGACTCGAACTTTTCTCAGTTCTCCTGTTGGTGTGAATCCCAACACACTGACTCTTTACATTCCCTACCAGCCAAGCTATATCTATTCCTTCAAGTGCCAAACATCTTAAGACATTCATCTTATTTCTCTTTATGCCTTTCTCAACCAACACAGCTCCCTAACACGTTCATTTTTCATTTTGTCCATTCTTCTCACATGTAACACGCACCTAAGATTATTCATCTGAACAGATGGCACTTTAGATGTATACCTCTTATTCCACACCATAGTTTTGCTACTATACATTAACACCGGTAGCACATACTCTCATGCAAAACCCAAGAGCACTCAAGACTTAGGTTGCTTTGGGCATTCAACACAAAGATTCAATTGAACAGCCACCTTCATTCGACTCAAAATTTCTCTACATTCGCTAAAATCTGTTCTCTTTCAATCCAACCACTAGAGCCTAATATTTAAACTCAGATACTTGTTAAGATTGCTTGCCTTTAAACATAAATTCACATTGCGGACTCTCCTCATCCACCACAATCACTTTACACTTTATCTACATTTACTATCAAACCCCTCTACCAATCCTCTTAAACTTTCCTCAGATTTAGCCAAACAAAACCAATATCCATTTCTGCATGCAATAAGAAGGTATCTCCCCTCTCTCCATATCCATCAGTTCTAACCTAATCTTAAATTCTTTCAAACGTTCTACATATATCAAATTAAATAGCTATGCAGACACAGTACGATTGAACACAACCCTGCTTCTCTTCACTACTAATATTAAAACCATTCACTCTCCACTCCACTTGTTCTTACACACGCTTCATTATTAACATACATACTTTCAATTCCATTCATATTAATCATTACCTGCCACACAGCTTCCTATTAATGCAGTAATAAAATAATATATAAATAATAATAATAATAATAATAATTAATAATAATAATAATAATATAATAATAATAATAATAATAATAATAATTTTTAATTTTACTATTTCAAGTTGCTCAGTGTTAGATTATCTCCTATGAGTTATAAATAAAACAAAAATATTTCTCCTACTCAATCTTAATGTTTTAAATGAAACAATTATCTTTAAAGAGTTTTCTTAAAATTTTATGCAACTCTAAGGATTACAGGCAGACTTCAGACAAATAATTGTCGCCAAAGTTTTTTTTGTTTTTTTTTATTAAAAGGAAAGTATAATAAACCACGAACATTACTCTATTCTGAGGGGAACTAATTTAGGTAATTGCTACCTAGGATCCGGATGGGGAATTGAAACTTTGCCCTTTGACTCATGACTTAGTCGCTCTACTGATTGTGCCACAGCAAACAGTGACAATTTCAGCTAAATTTGAGTAAATGTTAGTTGCAAAGAGCTTGGTAGTAAGCTAATTCTTCTGTGAGATGCATAAAATATTGTAGGAAGAAAAATCTGACAAGGTGATATTGTTAGAGATAACATGAGACTGTACTGATACATAAAATTTGAGCCACCCATCAGGTATAGTGAGCTTGTTAAGTGAGCACTAATTATAAAGACAGAGTCGGATTCACAGATGTCGGCCATGAGCGCATAACCGAAGAAATTTTCTGAGTCTATTTCTTAGACTCGCTGGAGAGAAAATAAACAGTGCGACAACTCAGTTTAGTAACGGCACTGTCCAACTTCCGAGGATGTCAGAGCGACGAGCAGTCAAAAAAATTTTAATAAGAGGGATTTTGGGGCAAGTTAACATATTTTTAAAGTACTGGACACAAGTAGTTGGAGCGGAAATTTTATATGATAGGAGTTGCGAGCTGGGTATTTTATAATGAATGGAAGTTGGAGCTGGGTATCTTATAATGTTGAGTTGGAGCTGGGTATTTTATAATGATGGAGTTGGAGCTGGGTATTTTATAATGATGAGTTGGAGCTGGGTATTTTATAATGATGGAGTTGGAGCTGGGTATTTTATAATGATGGAATTGGAGCTAGAGCCAGCAAAAAGATTTAATAGTTAGCTGCAGCTGTTTTAAATAGTTAGATTAAATGGTAAAATTGTATCATGAGATTAAAGTAATAATAATAATAATAATAATAATAATAATTAATAATATATAATAATAATAATAGATAATAATAATAATAATAATAAAATAATAATAATAATAATAATACCTTAACCAATTCCTGAACAGCTGCTTCATTATTTGGATTTGGAGCTTCGGCTTTAATACACAACAATTCAAAATATTTGTATTTTAGAACAATGTAATGAAATTTCTTGGAATCGAATGCATCTATGGCCTAGAAGAAATAATAATAATAATAATAATAATAATAATAATAATAATAATAATAATAATAATAATAATAATAATAATAATAATAATAATAATAATAATAATAATAATAATAATAATTTTGTTGGCTGCAAATAATAACAATAATAAAAATAATAACAATAATTTTAATAGATTGTTAAAAGCATTTATGTTTTACTCGCTATAAAAAAAAGTCTCAGTCATTTTATCATCAATTATTTTCTCCTTTTTGAGAGATTTTGCCTTACCCTCACTGTTCTCTAAACCAACCCGATGGTGTGTGTGATCAAATAATAAATTAATCAATAATAATAATAATAATAATAATAATAATAATAATAATAATAATAATTAATAATAATTTCAAGTATTTAAAAAAATATCTTATTAATTACTTTTATAAACAAAGACCAGCGATTTTTAAAGTAACATAAAGGAAATATAAGTTAAGGAAAATATTAAAACAGGGGGAAAAAAATTATCTTAAGAAAAAAGAAAACAAAAAACTATAAGTGAATAAAATTTAAAAGAGAACTTTGCTTATATATATATATATATATATATATATATATATATATATCATATTATATATATATAATTTTGATTATAATATATATAATAAATATATATATATATTATATTTATATATATTATATTATTATATATATATATATTTATATATATACTCATTATATATTATATATATATATATATATATATATATATATACTTAAGCTAACCTATCCTGCAAACTTTGATAATCCAATTTAATCATAATCTAATATATTTTAATTTGAAAAGAGTAACTTTTATTTAACTAATTACGACTAAACATCATTGCTATATTTAGGAATAATTTTACTTGCAAAATCTTTCATATCTTTGTTTCTTTTAATAACATTCCCTCTCTTCTCCATTCTTCATAGTCCTAATTCTCATTATAAAATTCTTTATATCCCCTCCTCATCTGAGATTTTACTTGTTCTCCTCCTACTCTTTATTATTGCTTATCATAATCATGCATAGTTTCCCTTATCCCTCTATAATTTTCTTGACTTTTTCTTTCAGATCTTTTTTCTTAAACTTGATATTACTCTCCCCTTTTAAACTACAGAGATGATTTTCTGTAAATTCATTAAATATATACTCTTATTGTAATGACTCTATCTAACATTACCTTTCCATTTTGAAAAGCAATCAAGTCAACAGAAAAT
Source organism: Trachelipus rathkii (assembly GCA_015478945.1). Lineage (NCBI taxonomy): Eukaryota > Metazoa > Arthropoda > Malacostraca > Isopoda > Trachelipodidae > Trachelipus > Trachelipus rathkii. The sequence continues at coordinate 5,740 of JABUQX010044076.1, forward strand.
AACAGATGTTGTTAAGGTGACCTTGAAGGAATTGGCCATTGTTTTTGTAATTTTTAATGGGGAAGAGGAAATAGTGTTTATAGGGTTCAAAAATTCAGCTACATCATCTATTTACTCAATGCATTTTCCACACCTTTAACATGGTTCTCAAACTTTCCTTGCTCTTCAACGCATTTTTATGCATTCTTATTCTTTCTTTGTTCAACTAACTCTCCCCAATTAATTACATTAATTATTTTAAATAATAATAAAAAATTAAAATATATACTTACTTCTAGTGGTTGAACAAATTCCATCACATCCTCCCACTGGCCATCAAGTATGAGTTGCCTTAAAAATAAAGCATCGTCTGATAAACAACCATTGATAATTCCAGTTTCTCTTTCTAAACAGAGTTGAGTAATATGTAGAGATCTATTTTGCAAGAATTCTTGAGCTAACTTTACCACATCTTCCTCTTTTAAACTTAAATGTGCACTAGGCATTTTAGATATATAAAACTGTGAAAAAATGAATTACTTTAAAAAAAAAATTGCACTGACATGTTTTTCAAATAATAAATATCAATATATTGGTTTCATATAGCTATATATGATATGTTAATTGATATATATATAATATATATATATATATAATATTATATTAGTTATATTATTATAGTATAGTATATATACCTGATATATTAGTATATATATAGTATATATGATAATATATATATATATACTTAGTATATAATATATATATATATAATAAATATGAGTGTATATAAGTATATATAGTATATATATAATATAGTATATATATAAATGATATATATAAAAAGTATATTATATAGATTGATATATATAGTATATATATCTAGATATATAGTATATATTATATATAGGTATGAAATATATATATAGGTTATTATTAGTATTATGATCTGCCCCTGGCCCATCCTTGTGGAGGGGCCCACAACCGCCCTCCAGAAAGGTCGGTCCCTGCTCTTGGGCGCGTTCCACAGGTGCGAGAAGAGAAGTACAGCGAAGGTGGTACGGGGGCTCGAGGGCCGCGCACTCCAGAAGGAAAGTGCTCCAGTTGGTCCGGGATAACAATCATCTAGCTGCAGAGGGGGGAAACCCAACAATGTCAAGTTTGAATTGAATTAGATATGGCAAAAGATTGGGTGGTGCACCTGATCGCCAGCGAGGTAATGGTGCTCTTCTGAAAGTGGATCCGTCTGTAGGAGATTTGGGATGGGTGGTAGTAGAGTTATTGGGGGTTCATGTAGATATGTGTGGTTGTTTGTGTATGGATGATGAGCCAAGACCTAATTGGGGTGAGGTGGGGATGTTGTGTAGATGTTGTGTGGGAGTTTGGCTGGTGAGGAGGGGGGATTTAAGTCTAGTGTTGGGGGGGGGGTTTGGAGGAGTAAATTTGGTGGCAGGATGGGGTGGATTGAGTGTTTTCTGGAAGAATTGTCTCCCTTACCATGTTCAAATGGGTAGGGATGGGAAGAATATGTGTCGTCATTTGTAAATGTGAATGGGTGTTTTAGTACATCCGGGTGATTATATCTAGAGGGCTGTGTTTTGTTACTGTAATTTGTTAGTGGATGTGATAGTGCTGAACATGCGGGGAGGCATAGGTGTTACTATTTGTTCTGGGAGGTGTTGTGTAGATTTTGCCGGTATAGGGCTGTGTTTTTTTGTGCGCCTGGAGATTGTGGTGGGAGAGGGTCGTGATGGTGTTTAATTTCTGTGGAATTTGAGAAGTAGTTATAGATTTGGGAGAATAGTGTCAAGAATGTGTGTCCGTATAGTGTTAGTCCTAATTATTTTGGTTTTGTTAATAATAGTATATTATAACTAATAAATATATATATATATATATATATATATATATAAATAGTAATTATATAATTATATAGTAGTTATGATAAATATATATGTTTAAAAATATAAATTATTTAGCTAAAATGTGAAGATTGAAATCTAAAATTGTAGGAGAATAGAATTCGAGAGACCGATCTTTCAATTACTTTGATAAAATAATAAATTTTTATATTTTCCATAAATATTTCAAGTTAATTATGAGCTAGATCGACGAAGAAGTGTCTGTCAGGGTTCACACTGAAAGTTTTGAATTGGTGCATTTCCGACGTTTCCGCTGATCCTTGCTGACCAATTCCAAATTGTCCCTTGACCATTCGTTGTTCGTTACTTTGAGCGATAAAGATATCTATAGTGCGAGAGGCACCTATTACTGTCAGTGTCATACAGATTATTGAACAGTTCCCTCCCCAGAACTGTTCATCAGTCATGGATTTGAATTAAAAAATATGTTATTTTTTGTAGTAAGTTCCAGGCCTAATGCGCTTCTCATAGCCTCCAACGCAACTCCTTTTTTTATTCAAAAGTAAACATATATGTCAGATACATAAAAAGGAAATAAATACAAGCTAAGATTAATTGGATTAGGTGACAAATGTCCACTTTAATCACAAAAGTTCTAAATGGGAGATTTAGGTTAACATTTTCTTCTCAAGCATCTGACAATTTTGATTTTATTGCGTCTTCTTTCTGTCAAAGCTTTCATGTGTTGACATCTTTTCTCTGCTCTTGCAAGTTGATGAAGATTCTGTGTATGAATATTATTTTCTTTTTCGAAAACCTTTTATTTCTCTTCTTCTTCGTGGTTTCTGTTTGACTCTTTAAGATTTGTTCTTTCATAGTCTCCTAGTGGGCAAGCTCTACATTTGGCAGCCATTTATTGAGTGATAGGAGGAACTTTAAATGTAAGTACTTTCATGAGATCTATAGCATGGGCCTGTTTTGGAGAAATCAGACTGTATGTTTCTGTCAAGATCTCCACTAAATTGCTTAATTTTATAGAAAACCTAGCTTCCACTGTCGGCATTTCCTATGCGAAAATATCATCCGTACATTAAGTAATTTAAGCCCGACAATCTCTACATAAGATTGGATTCCCAGGTAATATATGAAGAAAAAAACGATCAAGTCTCTTAGACACACGACAATCACCATGCCAAAATGATTTTGTTTGGAATTCAAGGGTAGAGTGAGCTTCACTGCAAAGTAGAGTGTGTTGTGCTTTTGATTTCTAGAAATATAGGGCAGGCAAGTCCATATCTAATCCACAGTATTTACATCTTCTCGGCCGCCAATTTTAAAATTGAAGCTACGCACTAGTCGGAAACATGAATTTAAATGTTTTCCCCCTATATTTGCACACGAGTTTAAAGAGATTTTATCATCCACCACCTTTAAGGCCCATAGTATTTCAGATCCTGTAAGATCATCTTTAATCAGCAAAAAGATGGTGGTTGGTTAATAAATAGAACGGACTCAGGTCAAGATTTAACAATCGGGTTGAGTATCAAGATAGTTGTGAATGGAGATGGCGTAATTTTTGCAGTGCTACACCTTCACTAATATGTGATTATTAGAACACGTAAGCGAAAGAAGTTTTCAATGAACGGTTGTCCCTGGCTAGAGTTGATTAAATTCAAAATGAGGTTTCCAATTCTTGAGATGTGAAACAGTTCGCTTGGCGGCCCCATGATTAGATAGATCAAAGTTCTTTTTACATACTTTACGGACCTTGGAACTATCAGGTTCTTTACCCAACCAGCGGCTGAATGAACGTGGTTCAGTTGACGTCCAACCCTGGTCATTAAAGTTGAGTGTTTGTTGTTTGAAGATCATTTATAAATAATAATAAATACTCAGTTATAAGGAAGCAATTTCAAAAATCACTTCCTACACCACAAAAAAACACAAAAACCAAAGCACCTTAAAAAAGTATTAAATCCCTAGAAAAGAAAAAAGTATATACTAACGGATTGGAGCATACAGGTCAATATAGTGCTATGAAACACATCGCATACACCAATTCACCTCCAAATCAAAAGAAGATTTGAACAAACGCTCTAACGAGACAGAATAGGAAGAAATAGTAGGCTAATAGTGAAACTAGAAAATAGAAAAAATCAGGATAGAAGTAAGTGTTATGGAATTGTCATGTCCTTGCCCGAACCTTTCAATTCACTTATCAAATAATCTCTTATTCCACAATTATTTATACAGTAAGAAAAAAATATATCACAGCTGCTATGCAGCTTTTTCCAGGGATCATTCTTCAATGTTTGATTAAATTTCCCTGACTTTTTGAATTTCAGGGAATTTCCCTGACTTCAGCATATTTAAAACCGTTTCTCTAAACGCTTCCCTGACCAATTTTTTTTCCCTGACTCTCCCCTGGACCTTCCCTGACTTTCAGAAAGTGTGAACGCCTGTCTTCTATGGCTTAAAATATGTCTTCAAATTTTGATAATAAAATGCTTTTCATAAGACTCACAATAAGAACTAATTGCAGGTGTTTAGTGTCTCCTATCTTTTTCATTATACTTCAACATCATTCTGGCATTTTAACTGAACTATTTTTGAATTCGCAGAAAAATATAAACTTCTGATTAATATTTTTTAAAAAGCTAATTTTTATAATTCAATCATTATTTAATTAACTAAGTAATTAATTAATTTAAGTTCACTATATTTATTTTTCTACCAGCTTGTTATATTAACTAATATATTTATTCTCTCCTATTGACAGTATAAACATCCTTAACCACTTAATAAAAAATAATCTCCAATTAATAGACCCAGCCTAATTAAATTAAAATTAATAATCAATAATAAAAAATATGCTATAAGAAATATTCCTAAGATAAACAAAACTACAATCACAATATTGCGTATCATACAAATAATCAAAATAAATAGAACATTGAAATTTTAAAGTTAATAAAAATGAGTTTAAAAATATATATAGTAATATATATAGTATACTATATATATATAATAGAATATATAATATATATATATATATATATATATTATAATATATATATATTATAGCACATAATATAGTATATATTATATATATATATAGATATAGTATATAAATATATATATATATATATAATATATATATAATAATATATATATATATACCAAGATTTATAGATAACACAAGGTAAGGTCAAGAATAACTATGATACTAGCATTCCAAGACATTCATAGGTAGCTCTATCTACTTCCCTTCAAATGAAAAATGAGAATAACAATATTCCAGGGAAAAATATAATTTCAAAATATATAATACCACTGTATCCATTCTGATAGTATCTTCGCCAAAAGTTACTATTTTTTTATTACTTTTATCATGATCTCTCACTTTCAAATCATGGTCTAGTATAAACTTTTGTAATCTGTTACCGTGCAGAGGGTTGTCACCCCGTATTTTTATGAAAATCACAGGATATACTAAAAAAATAATAAAAAGAATAGTGAAAATGAAAATCGTCGCTCTCCTTAGGCAAAAAAGTTACAGCCTCTCAAATGATAATTGATCAGTAGATTGTTATTAAAAAAAAAAAACCAAAAAATTTTTTTTTTGAAAATCACAGGATATACTCTAAAAAAAATATAAATAATGAAGAGATATTTAAAGAAATCGTCGCTCTTTAGGAAAAAAAACGTTACAGCCTCTGAAACTTAAAAATTTTCCCAAGACTTAGTAATATAAAATTATGGGCTTCGTGCTCCGTTTAGGCCATCTCTAGTGCAGTGTTATGATAAGATTTTGTTAATCTAGCGATAAGATTTCCTCCACACCGAACAAAACTAATCATATACTGACTTAGACGGCCCTGAATTGAGACCGCTTTTATACCTGAATTCGAAGTTCAAATATGAAAAGTCTATGGGATTTTAACAACTTTGAGAGGCTGTACACTTTTTCCTAAAAGAGCGCAATTTTCGTTTCCAACCTATTCTTTCTTCAAATATTTTTTCGAGTATACCTGTGATTTTTATAAAATCGGGGGTGACAACCCTCTGGGTAACAATTACCAAACTTTTTTTACTACCAATATTGATAAAAAAAATTTTAAATCTTAACATCCCCTTTACCATACCTTATGAAATTACAGTAAACTCATGACCATACCTATGAAAACTAAATAAAATAAACATATATATTTAATAAAATGTCTTTACTGAGTTTAAGATATCGACAAGCCTTAGATTACAGTGTGGGTTTTGCATGTGTATGGGATGAGTAATTATCTACATTTTACTTTAGTTTGACTGAGACAGTCTCCATAGGACAATGTAGTTTCTAACCGTCTCTATATTTTGTTTCTATAAGTTTAGTAGTTCCCGATTACCTTGTTTTACAAGTTCTTGCGGCCTTTAACTGTACAGACAATGTAACTGTATAAGGAACGTCAAGTTCTACTGTGGGCTTATATACTTTTCTTGTTTAACTTATACTAAAATGTAAGTATAGTAGATATAAATAGAATTTTTTTCATTAATAATAATCACGATTATTAATTTCCAGTCATATTCCTTTTAGCTACTTCACAACTTTTGAAAAAAAAAAAAAAAAAAAAAAAATCCACCCTTCATAGCTTCTTTAACTTTTTCAATAGGTGTAATACACCATTCGAGCTCTGGTAAATGCCAACTGACTCAGAGTCAAGGTTGCCATTAAAAAGAAGCTAGATAAAATATTACAATGGAAGAAAATAAAGAGTGTCTCCTCCTCAGCCCTCTTTCACTTCATACATTTTCTTTAAGTTAAAAAAAAAATTGATTACAATACATATAACATAAGAAAACAGAGACAGTTAGAAGCCACATTGGCATATCTAAGCTAAGGAGCTGACTGGGTATAAAAATCCGGCCCTGTTCTTCTAATGGCGTATAGTCTATTCACCTGCAATCGGCCCCAATAGATTGTCATATAGTTATATATATATATAAATAATATAATAAATATATATAATAGTATATAATATATATATATATATATATATAATATAAATATATATATAAGTATATATAATATATATTGTGTTGGGCGTCATTATTGAAAAATGTAACTTCGTTGTTTATTACTACTTGCCGTTACTTTCAAAAAGGTAATTCCGTTATATATATAATATAATACTATATATTATATAAAATAATAGATATAATATATATTATATATATATATATATATATATAATATATAAGTATATATATAATAATATATAATATTAATAATATATATATAAATATATAGTATATAAGTTAATATATTATAATATATAACATATATATATATTAAATATATAATTGTGCTATTACAGGAATCTGCTAGCACCACTGATGAAAAAAATCCTAAGCACTTCCGGGAAAGAACGCCACTTTATCGTGACAACGCTCACTCTCTTCAACATCAAATATTCATCTATTATTGAAGCGTGGATATTCAAAAGCCAGAAAATAACCCCGTTCATATACTGGTGAACCACCTGAAGTAAACCAATGCCACACCCATAATCGTAATTCCAAAACACCTCACCCATCTATCACCAAGAAAACCATCACAATCAAGTTTCTTTCTGTGCTGGCGCCTACTTCTGTTCGGTCATCGCTGTCCGCCTGTAACCTGTACTCCTTCAAGCTTCGCAGTCTCTCCCTACACCTCCCACTCTACCACCTCCTGCCTTCCGCCGCAAGAGCCTGTTTCGTCCCTAACAGCCAAACATTTCCCAGTACTCTCCCCCCTCGCTGCCTGTTCCTACCTCCCTCTTGCTCTTTAACCGCCTTCTTTGCCTTCCCCTCCCAATCTCTTTAGTCTCACTCCACACCAACGCTCTTCCTTTCCTGCTCCTTCCTTTCCTTCTCTTCTGCATCTCTTTCTTTCTCATGTTTCGGTTATAGAAGCGGGCATGGCGGAGATGAAATCTGCCTTTCTATCTCTCATCTACTCTATTAACAATAATGACTTTTCGCTCCGTGATCGTCTTCCTCAACCATCTTCTTCTCGTGCCAGTCGTTCCCCTTCTGCTTCTGCTCTTCTTCGCGCGCCAGCATCATATCATAATGGGTACTGTTACTATCGTCATACCTATGGGATGGACATGAAGAAATGTGCCTTATATAAAGTTGCTCTTACCAACAGGGAAACTCGACAGCCGGTCCTCCATAGGGGCATTGGAGGATGCTGGCCCTTTCCCGTCTTCTTCTCCTTCTCTCGACTGCCTGCGCAGGCATTTCTTGTCGTATTGCCCCACATGAACAACTTTCCTTTTTTGATACGAAGCGCCTGCTCACGCTTAAATGGCTCTTTCAACACTGTGCCGTACGTATAGACGGAGAGAAGGAAACTTAGTAAGCCACCGTTCACAAGAATCTTTCTCTCACCGTCGAAATTTTACATGGCGTTTTCCGTCGTCGCTGAGGTGACACATGCCGATTACTCGGTGCATACAGATTTCGTTGTCATTAATCTTATAGTGACACGTACGCGTAATCCGAACGTTTACCTTCCTCGTGAACGGTGTCAGACTACCATTAAGCTAACTTATATTCAGCTCCGGTAATGCCAAATCGTAGTAGATCTATTCTGGCACTCGAGAATCGGCTGTCTGGTAACCGAAGGTGCGTAGCAGAACGAAGGTCTTCATTGCTACCTTACCAAACCTTACCCTGTCCTGATCTTTCAACCTTTTTTATCACTCTCCGGGCACGGTGAAGAGATTACGAACTAGAGTTCGCGACTAGTTCGTCTCGCGGCATACTCCCGAATGGGAAAGACTCGTGCCGATAATTAACGCCACTATGAAGCTCAGATCTCTTATGAAGTAAAGCATCAATAGAGACCCTATTGGTGCAGCGCATCCACCTTTTGCACGAGAGCCCTCGTTACGCCCGATATCGGGAACACTCTCCGCCGGAAACACTCGAAGCACCTAGAAGGAGAGAAGACGCAGAGAAGCGGGAGAAGCATGTTGACTCTTCACATTATCCACAGAGCTTGCCCTGAGGAGCAGCCGCTTGCTCAAGGAGTTGTCCCTGATTTGTCACTCAGCACACTGCATATACACAATGCACATGTTCCCTAAACCGGCTGACGGAGCATAGCGTGCGCAGACCCTCGTCGGCGAATTAAGGCCTTAGAATTGCACCTGCACACGTACATCAGATATAGGTCATCAGCGGTTCCTAACCCCACTATCTAATCTTGATTGTCACTTTCACACCTGCAGAAAAACACTATCTTTTGGCTCTCCAGAAAATATATGTCAAAGAGAGGCCCTACCACACGAATACCAGAGGACCGATTGAGAGAAACCGGAATAGACCAGCATAGGAGACACTGGATTGATCAGCTACACCGATATCGTATTGCTACGGCGAGCGAGTAAAGTCTACAATAGTGCCGTTACAGGCTTAGAAATGCAGCATCAATCAGTATGTTCGGCAGATGAGGAGAAGTCATGCATTTCATATCTCACCGTCCTCAACGTCGCGTCATCTACCGAGTATATCCGACATACTAGGCGGCTATCGAGAGATAGCGAAGTATATCTAATGCTCGTAGCAGGCATTGTCACTACCAGTCATCTAAGCATGAAGATGCATGAAGTAAACACGTAAAACGTGCCGTTTCAGTAGTGAAATTAGCATAAGCAGCTTGAAGACCCAAATGTCAATAGCTGAGTGAATCAAGGAGCCGAACAGTGAGCCGATGAGCGTGCAATAAACACATGATCCAAGCAGGAGTGAGGGTGCGAAGGAGCGTACTCTGTGATCACTCTTATGCCGTGTGCTTGGGGACAGAAACAGGCATGTCCTTAGCCGGCGAATGCAAGAGGTGATAATAAGTGGCAGGTGCAGGAGAGATCTGCAGACAGCTGTGCAGACGTACGTATGATCGCGCGCTATTCTCTTCCGTCGAGAAACCAACACACAGAGCTTCGTATAGTAGTCTCGCGGGATGACATCAAAAGCTACTTGCTCATCCACGAGAGAGTAATACTTTGATACGTGCATCGTGCGTCCGCCTTGTTTCGGTGAGTCTTCGATAGCAGCACGTCTCGGTGTTCGCGCGATAATAAGACACTTACTGATTATGGCGAGTTCCATAATTAGGTATGACTGGTCTCACTCGAAGTGTCTGCAGCGCGAGAGATTTGCTGCAAGTAGCTTGATGTTCTGCCACTTCTAGAGGTTTACTGAATATTCCAATTCTCGTATATGCGAAATTTAATCATATCCTGACCGACCACAAAACTTCTAAACCTTCGACTATATTGATGGTTTTCTCGTGCGCAGAAAGAGAGGGACCAGGCCCGTCTCGCTCACGCAGTCGATAGTCCCAGGTGATTCTGAGATAGTTTTTCACAGTTTTATCTACTGACATACGTCCACGTGAGTTCTGCAGGAGTATATGAACTAGAGTTCGACCGTACGGATGCACTCTTCCCGGATAAGAGATTAATTGCTCTTTCTACCATTTCCTAACATGTCATTTTTTTCAGCCATGTGCATACGTTGTCAGGAGGCACAGACAATATTCGATCTTCAACAGACTCTTCATCTACAGCGCAGTTGCTCAAGTCTCCCCGACATTGATAAGAGTAATTCTCTGTGCGAACTAATCTCCTACGGAAATCCTCGTCCTTTGCGTTCCAATCTCTCGAAGGTGCCTCTTCTGCAACTCTCCATTTCGTCTCTCTACAACTCTTCCGTCTTAGAGAGGTATTGAGGATTAGTGTTGGCCTATAAGTCACAATGACAACTGAGTCGAATTTGACTCGTCGCTTGTAAGGCTTGTCAACGTCTAGTAAGGTGCAAAGACAACATATAAAGCTCCCTTAACACTCTTCTGCCTCCGGCCAATACGCATTTGAAGAGTTCACATCGAACATCATTGATCATCTTCACCCTCCATGGCAAGCGATTACTAATCTTCACCGTATGGCATAGGTGCACTCCGTTGGACGGGAGGCTATTGCCGCCTCTATTAGCTATCTTCCTGAAAATACATCGGCTAAATGCTTCTGTTCTCAGTCGGATCTCTCGTTGGCGTTCTCTGCTCTTCTTCCCGTTACGGGCCAATAAGTGCGCGTTTTCGAATCCTTTTCTTTGGCAAAGATTTGATGGGTTGCTTGGTTCTGAGGATCCATACACACACCAGTTTTCAAACTGCCATATCGAATCGCGAATCTTGAGAGTTTCATCGCAGACTTTAAAGAACCTTCTCTCATGGCCACATCCCCATACCAGTAAGCAGAACCACTGACTGAAGCTCTTCTTTTGGTTATGCTGGGTATACACACTGCAGTTAAGGAAGATCTTCAATGTTCAGTCCTGCCGAACTCAGTTTTATGGCTCTAAGGCTCTTCGGTCTGCCTGCGAAGTTCGTGTTTTCTATCATCATTTCCATTCTACTAGCCTTGCTGACGCATCTTGTAATCTCTACCCGCCGTTGAGACAGCGCTGTTCGCTTCGCCTGACCGAACCTAACTCCGACTCGCGTACTAGCAAAGTAGGTTGCTTTACTGCTTCATGTCCGAAAGATCTTCATCTCATACTCGTGCTTAGTGAAGTATCGTACTCTACACTTTTTGCTCTCCCAACCCAATGACGAAGGACCGTTACTCCGAGAGATATTTCGGGAAGGGTGAAGTTCTTCCTGTTTCAGCGCGCCGCACCCCTACAGAAGGCTTCATATTCGTATGAGATCGTTGACTCAAGACCTGCTTTTGATGTTATTTGAGACGAATTGCCTTCCTGACGTCCCGGATCGGACTTCTTCCCAGAATCTGCAATTCCGTGTTTCCTTTGGATAACGGACCTTTCTTTTATCCTATTACTTGTCTTGCCAGCCTCAGGTGAATTTCTCCACCTCCTCCGCTGTCTCCTCTTTTGATTTTTCTTCTTTGTATCCCCTGCTCCATTTCCCTCCATCCGCCCCATTACTGAACGCAACCCCCTATGCTCCGGACCCTCACCTCCAATTACTAAACACCCGTGGCCTTCCTTAATACAGAAAAGCCCTCTACTTCCACTCCGCTCTTGTCACCATCCACCCTTCCTGCACATTTTTTTCACTCCGTTCTCGAAAAACGGCGCTCATGCTGTGCCAATTCTGGGCGACCTCGCCTCCAGTTTTCCCGGAACCTTTTCGATTCTCGTTCTGGGCTTGTCTCCACGTCGAGTCAGAGCGTCAGGTGAGATAGCACGCATCGTGCTTTCTAGAGTTGAAAATTCACACTGGGACTCTGCTTCTGGAGATGCGTGTTCTATAGCATGCAGCAAACCTACTTCGTCTCCTTGAGCCGTACTAACGTGCACTAATGCACCGTGCACGTTCGAAAATGCGGCATGACTAGATCTCAGCACTCTATTTGTTTGCGCCCATAGAAGAATACATTTCCTTTAGCCTATAACGCCAAAGCATTGGTACGATATACTCTGCCGAACACTTAGTATAGTTAAGTTTAGCGTTTTAAATCAGCGAATATAATATAGCAAATAGTGTGAACAAAGAGTGACGAATTCTGTAACCGAAGTGGATTTAATCTGTAATTTTATTAATTGTTTCTCCTATATCTGCTAGTGCATTTTAGTTGACTGAATAATACGGGGTTCAATAGCAAAGTTAGGTATAAAATGCTATTGCGTATCTAACCCTATGTGGCCGTACAAAGCGACCGAGGTCTCCGAAAATTTTGTAGATGTATAATTTATATTAATACGATAAAATACAGTCCTTACTAAACTATTAGTTTCGTATCTAACCCTATCGGCCCTAAACGACCATGCCCACATTTTCCAGATTAAAAAACCCCTTTGTAATCTTATTAAAACACACACACGTCCATAACATCGAAAAAAAAAATCGCCAATGATAATATCAATTTCCTGCAATAAAATAGGTGGAAACGAAACAATAAGACAGTCTCGTTTGAGGAATAAAAAGTTTATTCAGGCTGAACTGCTCAAAGTTTTTGCTAAAAGCGCCGTAAAATTTAGGCTCTATGTATCTACAATATTATGGCGACTCCCTAGTCCGTAAAGTATCTATACATGGTAGGAGTAGGATCTTCTCTAAATTTCCTAGCAGTTCATCCCACGTGATGATACATAGAAGAGCGGCTAATTATGAGTAATATTATTCTGTTTCTATACATGTATCTTATTGGTTCTTATTACTAGATATATAGGAAACAAGAGTCCAATGTTCTCTCTGAGAACGATCGTAAAATAATAACTCTGTTATGCAACATGAGAGACACTGAAATCATAGGCGAAATGCGTCCCTCTTAAACACTCCAAAACTTATACTTGGAGCATCGCCACTCTCATCACCAGTCCACATACTCAACTATATAAAATTATTAATTTATATATTTTAAAAAGTCGTATAAAGTGTAAAATAATTATTTTAAGTGTACCATAGGTTTAGTATAGCTGTATTAAACTATTATTATAATATTTATTATTATATATATATATCCTAACAGAGATGATCTGCCCCGATCTATAATCAATATGCTTTATCTATAAACTATACTATAATATACAATTAATGATTATTTTTATGAAGAAAAATTCCTAGTAGATATATATATCACTTAATAAAAATATAGATATAAATATTATTATGGTTATTTATTTACTAACTAAAATAATAATCCTTAATGATAGATAGATATATATTTATATTTATAATAAAATCACTTATTGAGAAGGTACACTGTACATTAAAGTATATATAATTTCTATTATCACTAATAGGAAGGAAGAGGAGAGCGAGAGAGACAGAGAGAGAGAGAGAAGAGAGAGAAGAGAGAGAACGAGAGAGGATGAGAGAGCCTACGTATCACAACACGGTAAAAGGCAAAAACAGCTAAAAGTCTTTTAGCCTGGGAATCACTTTTAATTAGAACCGGGGTGGAAATTAACTTCCTAACCACCCCTGTGAGAATAATAGTCCAAACTAAGACGATGAAATAAGACAGTTTGACCACTGTATTGCTGAAGTAACTGTGAGTAGAAAGTATATAGTATAAATATAGTATAGAAACTATTATATTATTTCCGTATATATATCTTCTATTTTGATCAATTTTAAGTATTTTATTTAGTGATATAGAAACTATTGGCTATATTCAGTATATTAAGTTTTAGTGGAATTTATATTTTTTGTCCCCTTCAATATAATTAACCAGAAATTTCACTAAAAATAACGACTGTGGAATCACTTCTAATTCAAAAGCGGTACTATTTAGTCGTGTTGTGAAATCAAATTTAATAGTCAAAATGTAAAAAGGGTATAGAGGAAATTTTTTCATTTCTTTTCAAATATTTTCACTATCAACTAGGGATGCTCTTACCTTCTCACCAATCAAATTACCCTACTAAGATTTTAAGTGATAGCTTACTAAAACCATAAGGCAGATAGTTATCTATGGACTACTAATCTTATTCAAAGAGCACGAAAAATCTTTGAGAATCAACAATTCAGGTAAGGCAATGTAGACTTCACAATGTCCACACTGTATATATCACTTTTTTCAAAACCTATATCTTTCAAAGATTTTTGTTGTTAATTAATTTAAATCTTCTTTAGATTAAATTTTCGTCAATTGTGTAATCTAAATTGGTCTCAACGGATTTGTTGCCAGTTCTTGATAACTCGTGCTTATCAATTGCAAATTACAATCAAACTATCTCCGAAGCTATAGCAGTTTTTCTTTTTGTGTATTATTAGGTCAAAATCATTTAAAATAAGGTAATTTTTAACGTTAAAATAC
>JABUQX010044077.1:0-2500 GCA_015478945.1 Trachelipus rathkii
CATTGTACTTCGTTCAGTCTCAGATTTGGGTGTTTAACCGTTTCGCATTTATCGTGAAAAGCTTTCGCATTTTGATATGATATGATGTCAATTTAATTATAAATCACTCTCAATAGATCGCCCTCTGCATCAAACATTACAACAAACCCCTACACCTATAGAATGGAAAAAATCAAACGAGCACTAACCTAACCTAACCTAACCTAACCTAACCTAACCTAACCTAACCTAACCTAACCTAACCTAACCTAACCTAACCTAACCTAACCTAACCTAACCTAACCTAACCTACACCTAGAATGAAAAAAATCACACGAACACTAACCTACCCTAACATACACAACACGTTTCACCCCACCCAGCGCCTGATTCTCATATTATAAAACACATTCATGCTAAATTAGCCCATTGAACGATTTCCAATTATTCAAATAACACCATACTTCAAGCACGTCCAAACGAATTACCCCATAAAGAACAAACTTTGGACCGTCAAACAAGGGTAATGCTACCCCGTCTCAGCCCTCAGCCATTGGCACCAACATTCCCTTCAGGAATATAAATTTAGCATTCATAATACACCCTCCCCCATGCTGTCAAATATGTCCCCCTCAGACAAACGACCACACAAAACATCTCTTACTAGACTGCTCTGACTTAACGAACATTAGACGCAACTTTGATACAATCGCTTTAACAGATCTCTGGGAACGGCTTACAGTGGTGGCCAAATATATCGAGATCGCCAGCTTCTCATAGGAGGGGAGCGAGGGGGCAACAAAGTATATATATATATATATATATATATATATATATATATATATATATATATATATATATATATATATATATATATATATATATATATATATATATATATATATATCTCTATATATATATATTTAACCTGATATATTCCTACTCAAATATATATATATATATATATATATATATATATATATATATATATATATATATATATATATATATATATATATATATATATATATATATATATATATATATATATATATATATATATAAATTGAACAATATTTTAGGGGTTGTATTTCCAATCCAGAACATGTGCAAAATATATTTTTTAGATAAGATTTTTTAACACTCTTTTAGCATATAATTAATGAAAACAAAATATTAAAAAGAAAACAAAAAAGAAAAAACAAACAATAAATTTTTTTATTAAAATATTATATTGATAAATAACTGATAAAACTCATAAAAATTACGAAAGGAAATACTGAAATTGCAAAGTTCAATAGGCTATGTAGGCTTTTAAAATATCTAAAATCTACATATATATATATAGATATATATATATACTTTCTATATACATATATATATATGGTTTATATATATATATATATATATATATATATATATATATATATATATATATATATATATATTAGAGGTGTAGCGGATAGTTAAAATCACTATCCGCGGATTGCGGATGCGGATAGCGGATAGTTAAGTTTTTAGAGTTTTAGCCACAGAAACTTCATATATATATATATATATATATATATATATATATATATATATATATATATATATATATATATATGATATATATATATATATATATATATATATATATATATATATATATATATATATATATTTATATAAATATATATATATATATATATATATACCTAAAAATATATATATATATATATATATATATATATATATATATATATATATATATATATATATATATATATATATATATATATATATATATATATATATATATATACCCGTGTTACCAGAGTGCAGGACGCTTGGACCCAACTCTTTTGCACCCCACAAACCTCTTTCCCAAGCCTCCACCAATTTGGAAAGGTTATATATTAATGCTTGAAATTAATAATTCTCAAATTATGGTTCAAAAACAAAAGCTTCTGAAGCCCTTTCAGGGGAGAGTTTGCTTATCTTTTCGTCGTAAATGAGATCTGCACCACTGAAAGACACTCACTAAATACCCTTGTTGATGGGTATGCTATGAATTCCCTGACGTCTTCTGCAAGATGTGGAAAACCTTTACAATTATCATTCCACAAGACCAGTGGATATTTATCTGATTCCAAACTTTTTCTCTTTTGATATTCTTCGATCAATGATAGTGTGTTTTTTGACACCTCTGAACAAGACTCTTCATCGCTGCTAAAAGCGAAAAGAACGTTCATGGATTCAGCAATGATCGCTAACAGATGGTAATTGCGTGTCTGTTTGTGTGATCTTTTGCTTTTTATTGGCTTGTGATATTTCTGCCTTTAGCAGCATTTCATCACATAGGCATCTTAAATTAATTTTGTAAAACAGTTGTTCAAGAAATTATGTTTTGTATCTAGGATTTAGAAAAGTTGCTATTGTACATGCGTCGTCGTTTTGCAGGGTTTCAAATCTATAATTATCTATCTTCAGCATGAGTGCTTGTGTCATCCTTGAAAAGTTCATTGCTTTTTTAATATAT
>JABUQX010044077.1:20000-25000 GCA_015478945.1 Trachelipus rathkii
AAAGAAAACGTGAAGCATTTTCCATCCTCATTTTTATGTACTATCCTTTTATTAACTTTATATCCTTATTACGTATCTGTATCACATATTTGTATCGCGTATCTGTATCACATATTTGCGTCACGTATCTTTGTCATGAATTCGTATCACTTATCTATATTACACATCCGTATCACTTATCTATATTACGCATCCGTATCATGTTACCGGATCACGTTTCCGTATCACATATCCTTATCAAGTATCCGTATTAAGAATCCGTATCATGTACCTGTATCACTTATTCGTATCGTGGATTCTTATCACTCATCTGAATCACGTTATCGTTTTACATACCTATATATCTTGACTGTATCACGATACAGTATAGCGTACCTTTGTCACGAACCCGTATCCCGTATCCCCATCCTATATCTGTATTACATATCTGTATCACTCATCTGTATCACGTAGTCGTATCATATACTGTATCACGTGTCGTATCTGTCATGTATTCGAATTGCCTATCTGCATCACGTTATACCGTATCACAAATCCGGATCACGCATCTGTATCACGTATCCTTATCAGGTATCTGTATCACTTAATCGTATCAAGTAACCATACCACGTATCAATATCACATATCAGTATCACGTTTTCGTATAGTGTCACGTATCCGTATCAGGTATCTGTATCACGTTACTGCATCACGTATCCCTATCACATGTCTGTGTCACGTTATCGTATCAAGTATCCGTATCACACATCTGTATCGCGTATCCGCATCATGTATCTGTGTCACATATAAGTGAGCTAAGGTAATTATCAGCTTTTGTTATATATATACAGTATATATATATATATATATATAATATATATATATATATATATATATATATAAGTAGAGAAAGATATATACTATGCTGTTGCTCTTCTTTATATATATATATATATATATATATATATATTAGTGATGCAGGTAACATCCGCATCCGCGGAGCATCCGCACATTATTAAAGATCCGCATCCGCATCCTCATCCGCAGAAGTTGATATAATAAAAATATTTAAGATGAATCTAAACGCAAACTTTAAATGAGAGACATGGGACTCGACTTAACTGTGTAATGATGACTCATGATATCACAGAATGAAGTTCATAATAATTTGAGTCAACAGAGTTACATGAGATTAGGTATGCCAAAAAAATCAGCGCTTCTACAGCTTCTGTCTCTGGTGTAATATCATTAATCTCAACTAGGAAGCATTTTGAACCATCTTCAAAGGAAAATGATGACGGTTTAAAAAAAAAAGATGAAATAAAGCTGGAGCTAGGAAAACGCTTTGGTTCTGTGGAAATAAATGACTTTCAAACTATTGCAAATTACTTAGATCCCCGTTATAAAGGCAAGTTTTTTTTTTGTAACACAGTATTAGAACAAGTTAAATCGTCACTTTGTGTTGCAGTTCAAAAACTTCAATCCGAATAGTCCATTAATTCGCCACCCATTAAAAGGAAATAAATGAAATCTACAGAACCAACACCTTCTACAAGTAAATCAATAACAGATTCACTGGAAGAATTTATACAGTCCAGTAGTGATGAAGAAACACACGCACTACAAAGAGATAGTGAAAATGATTGAAAACTATCAGCAGAAAAACGACCAGATACAAATGATGATCTATCAATTGGTGGAAAGTTAAGCAAATGTTTACCCACGCTTAAGTAAACTTGCAAGGAAATACTTGGCATGTCCTCCAACTAGTGTTTCAAGTGAGAGAGTATTTAGCAATGCTGGGCTAATATATGATGAAAAGAGTAACAGACTCTCCGCAGAAAAGGCAGAAAAATTGATGTTTCTCAAGCACAACCTTCTTATATTTGAATTTCAATACTAGTGCAAAAAAATATATAATCCATTGTAAAATCTCTTTCATTAAGGTCGGAGGTTGGGGAAAGAGGTTGGAGGGTGTATTTGAGTTGGGTCCCCGTCCCGCACCCTGGTAACAATTATATTAATAGATTGTGGCTAAAACTCGAAATATATTAGGCATATATATATATGTAATAATATATGCATAACCAATATATATATATATATATGTATATGCAACATATATATATATATATAATAATAACAATATAATAATAATAATAATATATATATATATATATATATATAATAATAATAATATATATATAATCAGAGCAATTTTTTCGCCAAGTTTTTACGTCTGCTTACGTCACTAGTAATATGTATGTAATATGTATGTATATAATAATATTTAATAATATATAAAAGAAAACAATAATACGAAACAATACTCTATCTTCTATCATATATCCACCATTTATGGTACAAAATCAATATGTATATAATAATAATAATACTGCTATATAATAATAATATATATATATATATATATATATCATATATATAAGGATAATGCATTACTCACATCACTCTCTGATCTGTACAGAACATAATATCCCTAAGTGGGTTTGAACCCTTTCCTTTGAAATGGTAAACCAAGAGTGTTACCTGTTGACCACGATGAGCTAAAAGGAGAACAGTCATTTTCCTCTGAAAGCTTTCCTTCCCAAGAGGAGTGAAGGCATGTCATTGACATCTAACCTCCGGCAGAACTCCCCCTCACACTCGGGTCAGAGGTCACACTGGGTAATTTTTTAACCGGGACTTCATTTTGTATACATAAGGATAATGCATTACTCGCATCACTATCTGTACAGAACATAATGTCCCTAAGTGGGTTTGAACCCTTACCCTTGAGATGGTAAACCAAGAGTGTTACCTCTTGACCACGATGAGCTAAAAGGGTAAGGGTTCAAACCCACTTAGGGACATTATGTTCTGTACAGATAGTGATGCGAGTAATGCATTATCATTGTGTATACAAAATGAATGCCCTGTTAAAAAATTACCCAGCGACCCGAGTGTGAGCGGGGAGTTCTGCCGGAGGTCTATGATCCACGTATGGACATGCCTTGTTCCTCTTAGGGAGGAAAGTGGCGGTTCTCCTTTTAGCTCATCGTGGTCAAGAGGTAACACTCTTGGTTTACCATCTCAAGGGTAAGGGTTCAAACCCACTTAGGGACATTATGTTCTGTACAGATAGTGATGCGAGTAATGCATTATCCTTATGTATACAAAATGAAGTCCCATTTAAAAATTACCCAGTGTGACCTCTGACCCGAGTGTGAGCTGGGAAATACGCAGTAATGCTCTGCGTATGGACATGCCTTGTTCCTCTTGAGAAGGGAGTAGCCTTTCAGAGGAAAGTGGCGGTTCTCCTTTTAGCTCATCGTGGTCAAGAGGTAACACTCTTGGTTTACCATCTCAAGGGTAAGGGTTCAAACCCACTTAGCGACATTATGTTCTGCATATATATATATATATATATATATATATATATATATATATATATATATATATATATATATATATATATATATATATATATATATATATATACTATATATAGTATCAATCGGATCGCAGACCTAAATTAGAGGCGGAGCAGCGGAGCAGCGGTACTACGGTGCTCGAGAGTCGAGACGTCTTAGTCCTGACTAATCTTTACTCATCTTTACTCATCTTTATTTTTGCTTAGTGTTCTGTTTTTCTTTTCATTTTTTTAATTATCTTTTTTAGCGATATCGACTTTTCGTCTGGCCATATTATATATTTTTTCTCGCCGAGTCTGATATTGGGATCTATGATCACAAAATTTGAGGGTGGGACCCCTGCCACGGGGGTTTTGAAGCGCACAGCCCCGCCCGTTTTACTTTCCCTTCTTTTCCAGTAAGGGTACGGTTATCGTATCCTCTTCAAACTTGCTACCCTGACTGCTGGTGGTATAGCCTACCTTGTCCCGGGTTTTCAAGCCGATACACCCAATGTGTGATGAGGCTCAGTCCCAAAACCTGGAAATGCTCTTACATAGCTGAAATTTGTCGAGTGCATAGAAGAAGCTAATTAAATTAGAGTACTGAGCCTAAGTTAAGTTTAAGTGTTGGCTCAAATGAGTCGGAGCCGGAGCCTGAGAGCAATTCTGGCTACAATCACATAACGAGTCAAATGAGGTGTCCTTATATATGTTTTCATCAACGTAGATTCCGATTTTGAGGACTCCAGAACTCTCAAAGGTGCAAGAGGACCCCCTGAAGGGATTCCCAACTAAAAAACAGAATGCGCGACAGATGAAGTTGGAAGATGGAATAAGAAGGAAAAGAAGAAGTCTCATATGACGGAGCAAATAGAAGTCATTATATACACCGGTGCCGGAGTCGGAGGCCGATCCGGATGCTGGAACTAAAATTCATAAGAAAGCACTTGTGCGTAGCCGAAGAAGATGGATTAAGAAGAAGGAAGAAAAGAAGTCTGATGGGTCGGAGCAGATGAGCCATTATGGGCCAGTGCCAGATCCAGTGCTGGTACCGGAGCGGTGCCTGGTTGAAATAAAGACATGCTTGATAATACAATATTGGTGTCATTACATATGCTTTCCCAGCGGCGTAGATTCCGATTATAAGAGTTTCAGAACTCTAAAGGGTATATGTGAACCCCAGTAGGGGAAGGGGTCCCTAGGAAAAATATTAAATAAATTACAGGGTGCATAGCTGACGAAAGAGTCGGGTATGGTCGACTCCTACGGAGATAAGTGGAAGTGAAGGAGACGTGACAGAGTACAGCGGTGCTTGAATCAACACTTGCATTCGACTTGTCCTGGTGTGTTATAGAAAACCTGTACAAGGATGCCTGCTGAGTTCGTATATGATGGTTTTAATTCTCTAATGGGTTACGCGAAGGCCTCACACGCAGTCTCACGCACCCCGCAGGGAGAAAGATACTCGCATCGCATCCTAGTTGTGACGTTATTCTAAACTTTTAATAAAGTGATTACTCCATTTTTTTATTTTTTTTTCTTTTCCTATATAACCCGTTTACTACATTATGTAAATCATTTTGTTTTAAATTGAAACATTTTAATTTTT
>JABUQX010044077.1:40000-47500 GCA_015478945.1 Trachelipus rathkii
ACAAGAAATTATGCTGATGGAAAGAGATACATATTTAATTGATAATTTGTCAGAAAATTGGGATAATATATATTTTGTTCAAAAAGAATATGTTAGTGAGATACACGAAGGTAGACCTAAAAGAGGAATTTGCATTATTTGGCGAAACTTTCTCTCTAAATTTATAAAACCAATTTATCATAATGACTCGATTTTAGGAATTTTAATTGATTTAGGTTACAAGTTATTGATCTTGAACATTTACCTGCCATGTTTTAAGAGAGAAAACGATGTAATTTTGGATTATCTAAATGAAATTATGGAGATTGAAGCAATAATAAAAAGTACCAATCATGATTCTTTAATCATTGCAGGTGATTTTAATACAAACTTAGATGGTTCAATCTATGGTGAAATTTTAAATGACTTTATTAAGAATTTTAAATTGGTCTTGATGGATGGAATTTTGCCTAAGGATTCATTTACATATCTGTCACCGGCTCACAACACAACATCCTGGTTAGATCATGTTGTTTGTTCTAATAACTTGAAGGAAGATATTAACGATGTAACAATCCTATATGATTGCTGTTTGTATGATCACTTTCCAATGTCTTTTACTATCTTAATAAAGGCTCAAATCGAAAAAGAAAGATATGAAAAAGACATTGATTTTAGATTTGTTTACTGGACCAAGCTGACTGACCTAGAAATAAAAAGTTATAAAAATAACTTAGATCAATTTAGTGATATTATAAGAAAATCTAAAAACGAAGTTATACACTGTAATAAATATGGCTGTAAAAATGAACGACATCTAAATCAGATAGATGTGTTTTATGAATCTATATGTAATAGCATGCACGAGGTTAGTGTAAACCTTACTATATATATATATATATATATATATATATATATATATATATACAAAAATAAATATATATATATATATTTCTTATATATATATATATATATACTCTTTATATATAACTAACCTAACTATATATATATATATATATATATATATATATATATATATATATATATATATATATATATATATATATATATATATATATATATATATATATATATATATATATATATATATATATATATATATATATATATATATATATATATATATATATATATATATAACATTAAAAAATGCATTCCAGGTTGGAATGATTCACTGAAAAACGTTCATCGGGATGCAGTTAACAAATTCATTACATGGAAAAATAAAGGAAGAAAAGTAACAGGCATAGAATTTAACAATATGAAAAATTCAAGAGCAAAATTTAAATACGAGTTAAAAAAATGTAGAAATAAAGAAGAGGAAACAAGAAATAAAAACTTACTAAAAAGTTTTAAAAACAAAGAAATGAAAATTTTTTGGAACCAAGTTACTATCAAAGATGAAAAGAAAAAACTTACCACCAAAATAGATGGTGAATCTGATGGAATGATTATAGCAGAGAAGTTTTCAAATAAATTTAAGGCTATATTTGATGATAAATATTGCCAGTCTAATGACAATTTTATTTCCAAAGATGTCGCATGGACGGAAGTGTATGAAATGTTTAGTGCTTCGGAGATTAGGGCACTGATTCATAAATTAAAACCTACATTAGGACCGAACAATATACATTTGTTTCACTTAAAATTTGGGACGGAAGGCTCTGATAGGTTAATGGAATTTATATATATATATATATATATATATATATATATATATATATATATATATATATATATATATATATATATATATATATATATATATATATATATATATATATATATATATATATATAACTATATATATATATATATATATATATATATATATATATTATCTACTGATAACATTTACAAAAAAAATATTAATAATGATAATACTAAGAAGAATAGAATTATTTTGAAATGTCATTACTTGTCAGAAAGGAAATTAAGCCTTTTAATTTCTTATCAAGGGAAGCAGTCGAGTTGCATTGAGAGTCTGAGAGATGAGAAGGAGGATGATGAGGAGGAAGAGGACAAGGAGGAGAACGAGGAGGAACATTCATTAAAACGAGCGACAGAAGACAATAAAGGCTTATATACTCGAGTGAAACACAGGCGATGTGGAACTGACTTGTAGACGAGTTAAATCAAAGCTCATTTTAAAAGATATTAAAATTCTTGATTTTTTTAATATATTTTTGTATTTCTATTTGTAATAATATAAAGTAGGTATTTTCAATGCATGGTCGTTTTCAATGCCACAAAATTTCATCTCCATTTTGTCAATTCAATGTTTCACTCTGAAAGAAAATCAAGATGTCTTATTTAATATACATAATAAATCATTTATAGGTTTGACAAAGTTTTGTATTTCCATTTATAATAATATAAACATTGATATTACAAGCGTGGTTTTTTTCAATGAATTAAATTCTCAATTTCTTTATCAATCTATTACATGTATTTCTATAAACAATTGCAATATCTTGCATCTAAACCACACAAAAGTGACAAACTTCAAACCTCAGTCTGTTCTTGAATATTATTACCTAATATCCTCGCAGCCTTTCTGAGATGAATGTCAATGTTTTTTTTATTAAATAATCTCCTAAAAATTATTCTGAAACACCTTCAGAACTTCTACATGTTCCTCCTTTCTCTCTCTCTCTCTCTCTCTCTCTCTCTCTCTCTCTCTCTCTCTCTCTCTCTCTCTCTCTTCTCTCTTTTCTCTCTCTCTCTCTCTGTTCTTATATTTTCAAAATTATCGTTTCCTTTTTGAGAAGTACTTGTTTGATTCTTCATTTTCACATCCTTGTCATTTTTAAATCCATCTTCTGACCAAAGATTTAGCAACCAAGTTCATTCTTTCATATAAACTATGGCAAACTACTCATTCTTCTATTTTGAAAATCTATTTACCTTGCTCAAATTCAAATGCTATTCAAATGGATATCTCGGTGCTGATCTTTCCGATCTGGTTGTCTGGTTAACTTCATATTGGCCACTGTCTATATCTATTTTGTTCTTTATATATATATATATATATATATATATATATATATATATATATATATATATATATATATATATATATATATATATATATATATATATATATATATATATATATATATATATATATATATATATATATATATATATATATATATATTTAAAGACCAAATTGTAAGTTACGAAGGATATTTTGGCACTAATTCAAACCCCGAGAGGCAAAAATCGCTAATTTTGCAATTTTTGAAATCGAAGAATTGTCTAAAATCCTCGCAAAGAACAAAATTAAATTATGATAATGAAACATTCAAATAATCCCTATTGGAGAATCCTTTCTCAGAATGTAAACTAGACTCTGTTGAAACCCCCAAAGCCCTAAAAAGCCCACATAGACAATATATACTATATGTATATATATATATATATATATATATATATATATATATATATATATATATATATATATATATATATATATATATATATATATATATATATATATACTGTATATATAGAAGAAAGAAGATATATATATATATATATATATATATATATATATATATATATATATATATATACATATATATATATATATATATATATATATATATATATATATATATATATATATATATATATATATATATATATATATATATATATATATATATATATATATATATATATATAAATATATACATGCTTGTTTAAATGTTAAAATATAAAAATAATTTAGAAAAGAAATTGGTGAAACAATTTACAGCACGAATGTATTTAATTTCTTTATTATTTTTTCAATGTAATGAAAATGAGCATGTAAAAAATAAACAAAATAAAACTACAATTCATTTAGACACACACGCACACGCGAACACACACACGCATATATATATATATATATATATATATATGGATATATATGGAAGCAGTAGGATATATATATATATATATATATATATATATATATATATATATGTTTATCTATATATAGCTTATATATATATATATATATATATATATATATATATAGTATATATATATATATATATATATATATATATATATATATATATATATATATATATATATATATATATATATATATATATTGGTTATCTTGGAAGAATGGAAAGGGATCATTTTCAATATAGTGATATGTCTAATACAATGGAGGACCTCATTCCACTATAACTGAATTATCTTCATTCAAGCTGTATTCTTCTTGGTGATTCATACTTCCTTCAAAGAAAAATGAACATCAAGATTCATATCTATCTGACGAGTTTTCTCAACCGGCTGGTAATTCGACTTCTCAGATGTTTCTGCAATCTGCTGGTAATTCGCCTTCGCAGATGGTTCCTCAATCGGATGATGATTCGCCTTCCCAAACTGTCACTTCATCTACTGAACAGCAGGAACAATCTTTAGTGTCTAGACGTAACCCAGTGCATATGGTAAGCTTTCAGTAGTTAATAAAGTGAATTTAATTTAAATTAGTGATTGAAGTGCTCCTCTTTTAGGGCGCTAAGTAATGTCAAATAATTAGTCAAATTATTTTATAACATAAAATAATGAATTTTTAAAGTATTTTTTGTAAATTGCTCAATTATGTTAGTTGAGCGTAAAACATGAAGAAAGGGAAATCATGGGAAACAAAATATCAGTGCAACTTGTGTAAGGAATATTTATATTTTGCAATTCTTTTAATCATAAATTTTTGTTATATATGATTTTTACTTTTAATATATGTTAGTATAAAATTATTTTATTGTTATATGATTGTTTATAGTGTTTTCTTCATAAAATTATTGTTTATATTATACTTAACGTTGTTTTATTGTATCTAAAAGATGATTTCTCTCTTTCTCTGTCTGTCTGTCTGTCTGTCTGTCTGTCTGTCTCTCTTTCTTTCTCTCCTCAGATGAAAACAACTCGGTTCTAGGTCAGCAAGAAAAATTAATATCTATTAGAAATTAATCTACTTGATAGGAAAGCATCAAACTTGTTAAATATATTCTAAATGTAAATTTAATAATATAAGAAAACTAAAGCTGTTTTAATTCACTAATATACAGATAACTATAAAAGCGTAGTCCTAAAACTTCTTGCTGGTGAAGAAGGCGACTTCAACAGTGAAAGGTCGAATCCTTATTCCCTGTAGATATTTAGGCCTCTCAACATATAAACGAAGCCTAATACGAGGAACTATCAAAGAACAACCATCAACTACTACCTGTGCAGTGGAGGAACAAGCAGAAGAGATAACTACAAGCACTCTACTACACCAACTAGACCTGCCAGTGGAGGAAGAAAAAGAGATAACTCCCAAAACTCCTATTACTACAGAATTGGTATCTTCCACTACTATATATATATATATATATATATATATATATATATATATATATATATATATATATTTATATATATATATATATATACATATATATATATATATATATATATATATATATATATATATATATATATATATATATATATATATATATATATATATATAGTATATATATATATATATATAATAAATATATATATATATATATACAGTAAATTTATAGTATATATATATAGTATATATATATAAATATATATATATATATTTATATATATATATATATATATATATATATATATATATATATATATATATATATATATATATATATATATATATATATATATATATATATATATTGCTTAAGCGAGTGACTGTGTAAATAAACTTACTTGAGATTTATTAATGAGAAATGACATAAATAAATACGAATAAACTTTATCATATAAATTGAAGAACAAATATTCGGAAAAACTTTGATTTATGTTTGCCGAATATTTATTGTGCGCAAGGCGCGGCACCATCACCACCACCACCGAACCAGAGGAGGATGTCGTTCGTCATCAATTTAATCTGAAAGGGGTTGTTTCGCGAAACGTATTTTAAAGGGTATAAATTGTATATGTATTACTTTTGCTTTTAAACTATTTTTATATATATAAAAAAAATTTTTTTTTGTTGAATTCGATGAAGGGAGACTGAATGGAACTCTTTTTGACTGAATAAGAGAGAGAGAGAGAGAGAGAGAGAGAGAGAGAGAGAGAGAGAGAGAGAGAGAGAGAGAGAGAGAGAGAGAGAGAGAGAGAGAGAGAGAGAGAGAGAGAGAGAGAGAGAGAGAGAGAGATTCTTTAGATATGGTCGAAAGGGGGTAGAAAAAGGTTGGGGGAATGGAAAGGGAGTTAGAAAAGTGGGGGAGACAACGAGGGAAAAAGAGTATGAGAAAAAGTACGTTTGAGGTTAGGGTCCTTCCCAAGGTTCTGACAAATGATTTATAGGGAGGTCAAGCAACCTGGAAAATGAGGAAAATGCTAATGCTAAAGTTATATATATATAAATAAATATATATATATATTTATATATATATATAAAATATATATATATATATATATATATATATATATATATATATATATATATATATATATATATATATATATATATATATATCGTTCTTGTCCATTATCTGATTCCAATTAAGCTTGTCATTTTTTTTTATAATTTACTTTTTCGAAAAAAATGTATGGTGACAGAAGCATGTTTTTTTTTTTAAACAATGCAAAGTGAAATAAATTATAAATATAAAATAAGTTAAGTAAGGTTATAATAAAGTTACGTTAGTTTACATACCATAGATTTAAACTTTTTTTTTTTTAAATATTTTTAATGGTGTGAAGCTCTTTTATTACTATGGTTTAAATTTGACTCTACACAATTTTATTTCACTTTTATGAAATGTGTTTGAATCCATGCAATCGATATGTATATATGGATGTGGAGGCAGATAACAGACATGATATATATATATATATATATATATATATATATATATATATATATATAAATATATATATATATATATATAAAATATATATATATATATATATATATATATATATATATATATATATATATATATATATATATATATATATATATATATATATTTTTTTTTTTTTTTTTTTTTTGCTCTCTAACAGAAAAATAATTGATAACTTTCTCCGTTTTATTGCGTGCGTGGCTATGGCGTACTCATTAATGGGACTTCTGTTTGTCTTTCCTCTCCTGTAGAACAGTAGAATATAGAAAGTATGTTTTGAGCTTTTTTCAGGGTAGAGAATTATCTTTTTAAATTGCACTTTGTGAATGAGATGGATGCTAAAATTCTTGGCAATCCAAATGGGGCTGTATTGATGAAATTTATTTAAATTTTATTTAAAATTTTTAAAAGATATAGATGGAACTACTTTATCAAGATTGGCAAGCATGGTTCACGAACTTGGTCATTAACTGGTTTGAAAAATCCATCAGGGTAAAGGAACTGCAATTGCTTTAAGTCTTTTCACTAAACATTGATTGGTGACAAGCGTCATTCTCATTCATCATTAACGAAAAGTAGTTCTATTGCAACTCCCCAAAATGCATGA
>JABUQX010044078.1:0-15000 GCA_015478945.1 Trachelipus rathkii
AAAATACTATTTGTCAACTCTTGCTCTCGCACTAAAGCAGAAATGGAAGGTTGATGAAAGCGTAACGCTGCAAGGTTTATGTTAGAGTATCTGACTCAACCCAAGATTCTATTCATTTTAAGGTTTTATTTCCCCATATGAGATAAAAATAAAAAAAAATTTTAAGTTTTCAATCGATGAAATTGCTTGCCGAAATCAAAAAATGTTTAATTTAAATTTTCCTGTAGCTGTTAATAAATTTTAGTTAACATGCATGAAATGTTTAAGGGGAAAAATTATGTTTAAGGGTATATATATAATATATAATTATATATATATATAATATATATATATATATATATATAATATTATATATATATGGCTTATTTATCAAAATGTTGACTCCAGGAACGAAAATCAAAAGTAAAACATGTAACGTAATTTCAAATAATTTGAGGTTAAATACATTAGTAAATACTGGATTTTTCAAAATATGTAGTTTAAGTACTGATTAATAACAAGCTTAGACAGTAATTGACAGATATTTTTTGTGCTTAACACCTATAGTCTTATAAAAATAAGTAGTTTAGGCCGTGCTTAGGCTATTTATTTCAGTTTAAATTTGATGAATGCTCGCAAAAGTTTGTAGAAACACCTTGACAGTAATAAAATTGATATTTGATATTTTTATATATTTTAGTTTTTTGATCCGGGGTGGGCCTTCGGCCCCCCCCCTCTATATCAATCCCCCACGTCCCCCGCAAGCGGGGTGCCCCGCTCGCAAGCTCGCGGTCGCGGGGGGGAGATTTTTTTTAAATAAAAATACCCATAAATTAAAATATAATGAAAAATCAAATAAATAAAAAATGAAAGAAACTTAGAAAAAAAATTAAATTCCTTTAATAATAAATAATAAAATTAATAATAATAATAATAATAATAATAATCATAATAATAAATAATAATAATAATAAAATAATATAATAAAAATAAAATTTTGTTATTTCTTAAAAATTAAAAATGCAATTAACCTATATAAATTAATAGAAATTGCAGCTATAAAGAAAAGGCCCCGAAATTCGTTTGTTTTTTCTTATCGAAAATTTCCCCCGTATAAATGGAGTCAACATCTTATAAATGTCCTAATATATATATAATATATATATATATATATATATATATATATATATATATATATATATATATATATATAATATACATATATATATATATATATATATATATATATATATATATATATATATATATATATATAAGAAATTGCGAAACACCATAATTCCATATTTTTTTATAAACAGGATACAGATATTAGAAATTAATTTATATTAATGATCGTGGGAAAATTCACTTGATCGTGGGAAAATCCACATTACGACATTATAGAACTTAATTAATTAATTAGTGATATTATAACCAAATAGACATCCTATTTCAACATTAGGAATTCCCATTTCACAATTTTTCAAAACAAAAATGATTTTTATTTATCTTTTCAATAACCAGTTCAGGATATGGCATCTGCATAATATCCGAAATACAGACTATTTAAAGACAAGATTTAGCTCCCAAAATCACTACATAGAAGGCTCTTGAAAAGAACACAAAAACCATTAGGAAGAAAATTAAAGTATAATTTTGAAGGTGATTACTAATAACTGAACTTAGATGAACAACAACAGTATGTATCGTAAAGATATAGCATTCTAAGAATTCTTTCTCTAACTTAATAAAATTTTATTTTAAAAAAATATTTTTCTCGCAAGATATATTAGTGGTTTGAAAATTTAATTTGACTTTTGTTATCAGCGAGAATAGAATATTAAAGATTTTAATTTTGAATTTTTTGAAAATTTATAAAAGTTCGAAACTTTTTATCAAACTTTTTCAAATTTACTAAACTTCAAAAAGTTTTTGAGAAATTAAATTTTAAATTTAATCAAACTTTACACATTTTATTTAAAACTTCAAAACTTTTTGAGATTTATAATAATAATTAATAATGAAAATGATAATAATAAAAATGATAATAATAAATAATAATAAAAATAATAATAATATTATTTATAATATTATGATAATAATATCTATAGTAAAAATAATATTAAAAATAATATTAATATTAATAATAATAATAATAATAATAATATTATTTATAATAAAAATATTAATATTAATAATAATAATAAAAATATTAATATTAATAATAATAATAATAATATTATTTGTAATAATAATAATATTTATAATAATAATAATAATAATATTAATATTAATAACAATAATAATAATAATATTATAATAATAATAATCATATTAATAATAATAATGATAACAATATTAATTATTACGAACGAATGCTATGTCTATACGTGTACGTTTTACACATACACATGCGAAAAATAACGACAATAAAAATAAATAATAAATAATATATTTTGATGTACATATACATCTATGTATACTAATGTATAAATATACATGCGTATGCATGCATATATATGTGCGCATATAAATATATTGTGTGTATGTATATATATGTGTGTATTACACAGATAATATATATATATATATATATATATATATATATATGATATATATTATATATATATATATTATATATATATATATATATATATATATATATATATATATATATATATATATATATATATATGTATATGCCTAAGTGTTTTAAAATTTTTTATAATATATATTTCAGTGTAAATGAGTTAGGTCATTGTTAACGTTTTCTGGGTCCTAAAACTCAACCACACCTTAAGGGTCTTCAACCCCAAAGTCCTAACTCATAAACATTCAATAAATGACGTTCGATAAAAATCAATTTATTTATATAAACTTTTAATATTTATGTAATTGACTTTTACGTCAGTATCCGTCTGACAGTGAAAACAGTAAGAACCATTTGTAAAACAATAATCAGAAAATAGTTACATAAATAAACATTGTGATAAAATTTTGACAATATTTAAGATTTTCATTAAGAATAAAAATTTTGTAGAGACATAAATAAATATTTATATGTAATTAGTTTATAAGGTAATAAAACAATAATTTGGACATCTCTCTCTACATACCTTATAAAATACTATAAATACTTGGAGGCAAAAGCCAGGAAACAGATAAGTAGTAGAAATCTGTTTTGAATTCAAGAACTATAACAAAGGGAAGGGTTTTAAGGCCACAACTGTCAGAACTAAAACGAACCCCGAAAGGTTGATTTAGTCTACCAATCTTTCACCATCAACATAAAAAGTCCTCCAAGGGAAATTCTACTTCACTGACAAAGTCTCTACACTTGCAATATTCAGAGTTGAAACAAGGAACAAAGAAAACTAGTCTGAAAAAATTGTTGCAGGCCTAACATATTACAGAAAACTTTAAACCCTAACCGATGTTCCAGACTTGGCGCCCGAACAGGGACTTACGTGACAAATATCCGGCACAGATTATAAACTGAAAATCAAGAAAAAAAATTATAAAATTCATAATTCAAAAAAAATTGAAGAAGAATCGACAAGTCAATTTGAATGATACATATTTATAGAAAATTTTTTCCTTAAAAGGAAAAGTGACAATAGATCTAACTCTAAAAACGAAAATACTGCTCAATCAAATCTGCAAGTGTTACCGAAGAAATTTTTTTTTACGAACCAGGACCCAGAAAACGGAAAAGAATCGTGAAACTACCGGTACCTATAATACAACAGATTTGAAGAAAAACAGGTTAGCTCTTATAAATAAAATTATTATTTTATTTCTTATCTCTCAAAAGTCTCAAAGGTATGAGCATAAATTTCTCGTGAAAAATTTTCCTGTATTAATAAGGAAAGAATTCAGTAACGGCCCTGTCTAATATCTTTTCCTTCCTATCAAATATCTCCATAAAAATCTATATATAAAATTTTTTTTTCTCTCCACTCTCATAAAATTTAGAATTTTTTTTTTCTCCATAAAAAAATCCATCATAAAACCACTTACTAACAAATAAACTCTCTTTAAAAATTTAAAATATATATATAAATTTTCTTTTCTCCAAATAAAATAGTACCCCTTAAAAATTTCAATTTTCTTTAGTAAATATTTATTCTATTAAGAAGCTCTCATTAAAAATCACTCTTTCTTAAAACTTGCATTAAGTAATCAACAGGAAAAGAGAGCATCCTGCCTTGCTAATAAGATACGAGAAGTTATTGCTTTAAAAGTTGTATATTGATTTATTTAATAAAATTTATATATATATATATATATATATATATATATATATATATATATATATATATATATATATATATATATATATATATATATATTATATTATTTATAAATATGAATAATATATATATATATATATAATAATATATATAATATATATATATGTTATATTTGTAATTTTGTGTGTGTGTAGGTAGAGGTGTGTAAATTTTGTGTGTAGGTGAAAAGAGAGAGAGGAGAAGTTCAGGAGCAAAATAGCCCCGGTAAAAGGGAGGGATATAAGAAGTTCCCCTTTTCTTCTTTTACTTTAATTTCCCACTAGATGGTGAGGAGCTCTCTAAAAGCTAAACAATCCCACTAGACGGTGAGGAGCTCTCTAAAAACTAAGCATCACATAAAACACGCATGCAACACAAACACCACACATTACATTGCAAGGGAATAGAGAAAAGAAAGTAGAGAGATGGCAAGGTGTACAAATAATAAATACTTTAAAAAGGAGAAAGAGAGGATGTCACGATGGTGTGATGAACATCTGAAATTTGATAAAAGAGAGAGAAGGAGTATGATTGCAATATTGACCAGTGCAAGAATAGAAAAGTTAAAGGAAGAAGAATTGGAGCATAAAGATAGAAGAGACAGAAGAAAAGAAGCCGAGAGAGAGAGAGAGAGAGAGAGAGAGAGAGAGAGAGAGAGAGAGAGAGAGAGAGGCGATGATTATACCGCTAAGAGCAGAAAAAGACCAGAGCAGAAGGGACAATATAAATATCCGACCTATGTGTCACCCCGGTCAGAAAAGGACCTAGGAGGTGAACGAAGGAGATACGGAAGCTCTTATAGAAGAAAAAGGAGGGATGCCGAGCCTTATAGCCGAGGAAGCCACAATGCAAAAAAATGTCTTCTACATTTTTTAGGTCCCCATGATAGATACCAATCAGAATGGTCGTCTAGTGTAGACGAAGACCAAGATAGCGAATACGGTTCCCAAGGAGAAACGTTCATGTATAGAAATCCGTCGCTAAAAGGTACAAGGGAGAGCTATCCCAGAGTAAGATATAAGTATTGTAACTATATAACGTCTGAAGACGAAGAATCGGAAGAGGAAGAGTTACCCCGCTCTTCACGAGTATATACCTACGAAGATTTTGTTTCCCCAAGCACTGAAGGGACTACCTCTCACTCTTCACTACAAAGTAATATAAACAAAGAGTTGGGAGAAGAGGACAAGGAAGGTCCTATAATAATTAGCGATGAGACAGAAGAGGAATCAGAAGCAAGATTCTCTTCACCATCTTCGTCACCCATGTACAATCCCGAGACGGGTATCATATCTTATAAAGTGAAAAGAAAGACAGAGTATGATTCCCCTATAAATGAAGAAAAGGAAGAGACACTAAGAATATTTCGCTCATCATACAATTCCTCGCCAGAGTGCGAATATGTCCCAGTCACCTTCTCCAAAATAGTAAGAGAAACCCAAAAAGGGAAAAGGATAACTCCAGATAAAAATAGTAAGAAGGTAAATGAGTGTACACCCATCGAGGTAGATGAAAGTCCCGTAAGGGAAGTAAAAGAAAAGGGACAAGGTACTTGCTAAATGCAGTGTGCCATGCATTAGGGATCGATGGCTATACAAGATCTCTAAATGCAACCAATATTTAGGTTTATTTTAGTGAATAAGGAATATTTCGGTATATATATATATATATATATATATATATATATATATATATATATATATGTATATATATATATATATATATATATATATATTATATATATAATATAAAAATTATATATAATATTATATATATATATATATATATATATATATATATATATATATAAATATGTGTGTAGTTATGTGTATGTGTGAATTATTGGTTTATTTAGGATTAAATAAGTGTCCGTAGGTGTGTAACAGAACAAATATTTTTCATGTGCGAAAAGGCCTGTAAGTAGAAAATTTACGTACAAGCCAAAGGTGTTACAATTTTCAATTTAATAAATTGCCTAAATGAAGACGCGACATAAAGAGTTTTTACATAAAATGTGACACATAAAATTTTACATAAATTATACATACATTTTTATGACTAACATTTGCATAACAAATATTATATTAATAAATATATGAAAGCAAGAAGTCTTGCAAATATAAAGAGAAGCGAGATAATAACATAGCCGGTCTATATATATAATATATATATATATATATAAGAAAACTTTAAATATTATATAAATATATATATATAATATATATATATATATATATAATAAATATATATATTATAAAGCAAAGAAAACATTGTTCTCAATGCATTTTTTCATGTGCAATATGTTTTATTTTTGTTTGTCTGTATATGTAATATATATTATATTATATTTATATATATATATATATATATATATTAAATATATATATAAATATATATATAATATAATATATATATATATATATATATTATATATATATATATATATTATATATATATATATATATATTTGTCAAATTGCAAAAAACAAACCATACACCTTAAATTTATTATTGATACTAGCGATGAACAATCTAAACTCAAAAATGAATTTTATTATTTAATTAGAGGAATATGAGCAGATCTTTTTTTTTTAATCCATTTCGATTTTCGACAAAATCGAGCAAAAAACTCAATCGCATCCAAATAACGTAATATTAGTTTTGCTTGCTCTTGGATAAAATAATGTTTCTTTGGCTTATAAAAATCACAAACAATTTATTTTCTTCACATTTTTTTTTACACATTTACAAGGTTTTATGTTACATACAATTTTTACATTTTTAACAAAATAAATAAGTATGATTAATGTGATATATATATATATATTGAGAAAGGATTTTAAAGCATCCTTAAATACGGATCAAGCAGGAAGACGGATGTAAATTAAGGAAGAAAACATATAGGTATTAATTGTGGCAATTATGTACACACATAGCACCATGACAACGACACACTGAACAGTTAGAGAGAGGCTATATAACAAGGAAGAATTCTATTAATGTTAAGCCGAATAGAACTTATAACGAGGACCATAGACAAGATGTGTCTCACGCACCCATAAGTAAAATTTTATATGGGGTAGCGATGATGGTGGGATTACAAATCAACCCACTGGCTCGTATAGTATTGAGCATAGCCTATATAGCATAGGTAAAAACCGTTATAAGTTGAGAAAAACCCTAGAATTGAATTCTGAAGAATAAAGCTTACCACATTAACATGGAGTACGCGTTTAGAAAAATTTAAAGTACGCGCTAATAGGAGAATACTAGTAGTAAGATGATCACACACACATCCTAGTATGATGAAAAATTACTCTACGAATAGTATTGAGATGATATTTTTTTTACCCATTCAGGAGAATGAAGAAAAGGTCAACCCGCACATTTGCTTGCGAAGAACTTGGGCAGTGCTATAAAGCCGCCACATATCCTCAAAGTTATATATACTTGACGAGGAGATATTAAGAAAAATGATACTTGAGCCGCCTAACCAAATTGAAGATTTATTTATAGGCGAGGGGAATCACGAAGTTGATTCCAGTTGCAGAATACCGTCTGACTAAGACTTGGATTCACTGCTCCCCCAAATTATTGAGAGGTTAAGAATGAGCATAGAGTACTGCACTCAAGTAAAAATTCAGAGCAAGATTAATTCTATCCAAAGCTACTTACTCATCCATTTGGAGGAGAATGAGTTTAGCTTACATGGGTGAGGTCACAGTCTAAAACCGCTGTTTGAACCGACCTCTCTGATCAAGATAATTATTCTGGTCATGATGTAGGAGAGCCATGAGGATAGTCCGTTCGATTTAGAATGAAGAGGTATTTATTAAAAAGGTACGGAAGATTGTACAATATATAACCAGCTCTGCACAACGTTTTTACCGAAAGTTGTGGAGTATTTGACGATTAATAAGTTAGTAAGCAAGCGCTCTGCACCCGCTATCGGCACCAGCGGTACAAGCCATGAAGATACTCTGTATGATCGGTGGAAAACCGTACAGATAAATAGAAATGTTACATGAATAGAATGAATACAGAATTGTCGGTATACGTTGTACAAAACTTTCGGAGTAAACCGATTTAACAAATCAACTTGAAATCGTGAATTTTATTTGCGTGCGTCAATAGCACCGTGACGTTTAAGTGCTACTACATCGATTGAAAGGCGTATCTATCAACACGCTTAATAAATAGGAAGATAAAATGCTGACAGCAAGAGAAGAAGACTTAAGAGGCATTACGAAGGCTGCATAGCAAGCATAAGCCAATTACCCTTCTGTAAAGCAATAGAGTTGTAAAATCTCCGGATAAGTTGTTCCACTCTTATTTCTTTGACTCTGTTTGAAGCTAAGATCTTCCAATAAAAATAGATTTAAAATAAAATATATAATTCATTTAGTGTACTAAAGGCAATCTACAATAAAGCAAAGTGTTTGTGGAAAGAGAAAGACCAGAGTCCATAGGCTGTTGAATGACTATCCGTCAATCACCCTTTATTGGAAATAAGAGTTTAAAACCTCTAGAAGATGTAACTTCAACTCTAACTTTTCTCTTAACATAAACCCGAAGCGAAATACTTAGATTTATTAACTTGCTGAACCTAACCTAACTTACCGATTTAAAATATTAAGATATATTTTTGTTTCCATAAAAATGACAGAGAACTTCATTTAAAACTTTAATACACATAAAGGATAAAATACTTATAAAACTGTCAAAAACTATCCATAACTGATACATTGAGGAGAACTAGAGAAATAAATAGCTATAGAAAATAGATAGCAGAATTGATGGCAAGATGAAAGCCATTAAGATATATATATATATTTAGATAAGGACTCAACACTTATTATTGAGTTAAGATAGTTCATTAAATAAGAAAAAGTGTAAAAACTTAAAATTTTTATTTCTGTTGAAAAATGAAGGAGGAATTTATTTCAACCAAGCATAATATCCATAGTGAAGTTGACAGAGCTCATCAACGAATCTTGAAGATATTAATGCTAGAGGGAGAAGATTCCACCACTCATTTAAGAGGATAAGAACACACTTATTAAATATTAGTTGAAGAAGATTTAATGATGCAACCATCGGAAAGAATTTAAATAAGAAACTTAAAGTTTAGAAGATGGAAGTGTGATAAAGAAATTCAGTTGAATAAAATATGGGTAACCCCAACCTTTAAGATGCCTAATTAAATAAAATTTAGAGCTCTTAGAAGTTGAGGTCACATATAGATTGTAATTTCAACAAATCGGAAGAAGGACATCCATGGAAATAAGAAGCAAGGAATATATATATATATATATTTTCATATAGTAGTGTATCGAGGGTCCATTATTTAATATATGAACAAATATTTATTCTCGATATACACTATTTGAATTTAAATAATCATAGCTCATATAGTTATTATAAAAATAAAACCAGATTGTAAAACTATTTTAATAATCTTTTAATAAATAAAATTTTACTGGTATCTCATTTTATTTTATTTATTTATACCTTTACACATCCATAATATGCAATACAATTTATTTAGGTAATGGTTTTCATTAGAATGAAAACTCAGGTATAAGTAATTATGAAAGCATACATTTCATAACAGGTGTACGAAAGTACGTTGGTATTTAATTGGTATTTATTTATAAATTAGAAAATAAGATTATTTTTTTTTATATATATATATAGTTATGTATATTTATGTGTTTATTTAGTTGTGGTTACATACAAATTTGTATGTACATGTGTGTATTTTATTAAAATATGTGCGTAATGTTTAATCTTAATTATTTTACACTTAAAACACATACACAACAAACACACAGGTATGGAAGAAGAAATTCACGATCTGATAATTTTACTTCTAGAGATGGATGGAAGGAAACGTCAGAGTCAACCCGATGAATTTAGTTGATTTAGCCGCGATCAAGGTAGGCGTCGCGATTGTCACATCAAAACATGCGAAAAGCCTTTTACCAGAGAATTTGGAGCAATGGACTGGTGAAAGATTTCACTTCGGTGGTGACATTGAATCAGAGGAAGCAACCAAACGGCGAATAGACACAAGTAAGTCCACTATCATAGCCGAATCCATATCCTCGAAACTAGATGTACCTACTCACCTTGAATTACTTGTAAAAAAGTGGGTTAAAACCATTGTTTCCCAGACTGAAGACTGGATAATCGCTCGAATTGCTTGCGGAATCAATATTGATTTTAATGAATTCATTGAACTGATAAATATTGATTGTTATTCTCATTACGGAACCATAATTGATAGAGAAGTGTTTAAAAATGCGTATTATGAGACAGAAAGCAGTCAAGATAGACAAGAATTTCTAAAACACATAGAGCCATATCATGAAAGAGATATTTCAGGCGAAAATCGTGAAATTGTAATAGCCAATTACATATGGTCAGGTAACATAAATAAACTCTGTAGTCTAGCACAAGAATTAGAAAATGAAAGAAGATGGAAGGAGATGGAGTCAATTGTGAGAGCAATTATGGTCATGAATGCACAGAAAATGCAAACACTTGTACCGATATTTCCATGTACTCAAGTGATGGTTCAAATTATGAATGCACTCACTAAGAATGGTAGAACTAGAGACTCACTTTATAGAAATCTCTTTGGTGATGTCTTGTCAGGACATTTGATAGCTTTAGCCACATGGCCCTATCAAGATACATTCAACACCGAATGTAAGGAGTTAATGAAAATAATGCCTTACACAGGCTATAATGGAATAATGGAACACATGTTGGAGAAAATAGCCATAGAAGAAGTGTATCCGATTAATTACTATCGAATTTTATATAAGTTCTGGGTTAATATTAAAGAAAGTCATAAAAGATACATAGGCAGAAGAATAAGTCCTAGATTGTTATTTAGATTGCTCAAACTGATAAGATTGAATAGAAAAGATCAGATAGTAGAAAGAATATTTACAGACATTTTAGATTGCACTCCATATGAAATGATGGAGGATATATTTATAATAGCTTGTACTAAA
The DNA here is from genome assembly GCA_015478945.1 of Trachelipus rathkii. NCBI lineage: Eukaryota > Metazoa > Arthropoda > Malacostraca > Isopoda > Trachelipodidae > Trachelipus > Trachelipus rathkii. The sequence continues at coordinate 11,296 of JABUQX010044078.1, forward strand.
GCATGGGCGTTAGCCATGTTTCATATACCGTTAAAACTAATATCATATCTAAAGGAAGAAGAAGCAGATGATCTAAGAAGAGCGTTACTACCAACTCGAAATGAAGACACGCTTGACATATTGAATGTATGGTTGCTATATCACAGAAGAAGAAATATAATAGAATTGATACAGAATTTTTTCCAGCATATTATCATAGGTGAAAATATACCAGTTATCCATACCAGATCCCAGATATCTACAAACAATCTGTCACTTCATTGGAGATTGTTCTGGAAAGATAATGCTTGGACTTTAAGAGGTAGAGACTCTCGAGGAAAAATCAGATTTATAAAAGGAGTAATATAATAGAAATGAGAAAGAGAGAGTACTTGCAGATATAGGTCAACCTCAAGACATTACTAACAAATTAAGATTTATGCAGATATATATATATATTATATATATATATAATATATATAATATTAATAATATGTATAGATATTAATATATATATATATTATATATATATATATATATATATATATATATATAATATATAATAATATATATATATAATATATATATATATATAATAATATATATATAATATTATATATATATACTATGTATATATATATATATATATATATATATATATATATATAAATATTATATATATATAATATTATATAATATATATACTATGATTTTTTTTGAATATGGGCCACCTTCATATTTGAAATTGGTACACCTCAAAGATCAGTAGTGCGCATTCCTGAAAGCGGGTATGACAAAACCTTGAAACCAATTTGTCTAGAGGTGGCACAAATAACCCTATGTTGCACCCATATTGAGCCAATATAATAATTTTAGTTTGGGATCACAAACCCGAACCAATAACTGCAACAGTTTCACCAACATCGTTTGTAACATACAGTAGTGTACAAGAAGACCGCTCCAATATACCAAGCAGACTCAAAAGACCAATAGAAGAAATAGATACAATAGCCAGAAAGAAACCGTATCATGCAGCAAGATACAGTATCTCAATGCGGAGTGTGAGATTAATCACCCAAACAAAGAAGAGAAAAATGGGAAAAGTTGAAAGAAGCTAAAAGGAATCTTCAAGAAGAAAATGCAATACTACAAGAAAAGGTAGAAAAGTTTAAAACTATAATACTAAGCCGATCGAAACTGGACGATTTTCTTCGATTGCTGAGAACTACAAGAGTCAACTAAAAACCACAAAACCAATCATTTTACATCACATTTACAATGAACCAAAAACATTTACAATGGTATGAATGTGAGTATATATATATATATATATATATATATATATATATATATATATATATATATATATATATATTATATATATATATATATATATATATAGTATTGTGTGTGTACCCACGTGTACATTATTTTAATGTGTATTTTATTTTAATGATAATTTTATGTTTTTAATAATAATTTCTTTTATTTATATTAGAGGAATCTGTCCTTAAAAGAAGCGTTTTCTTTTAATTGTTAAAGGAAATTATAAATTAGAAGAGTAACTATTAAGATTTTAACTCTTGATAGTAGTTCTATTTTAGTTTTAGATTTCACATGATTTATTATTATTACTTTGATTTCTTTTATTTTTACATTTATTATATATACATATATATATGAATTTTAAGGGTGCCAAGATGTTCAATTTGGTAAGGATTGCTGTTATAATGTGGTGCATGACATGCGGTATAGCATACCAAACCACAGACAGACCTGAGGATGTAAAGATTGTACCGGGTCTTATTCTCGACCCTATGGGGTCCACGAAGTTTATTATGGGTTATTTAGATGTAACTCTAAATCTTCAATGCTCTAAATTCATTCATGAGAACTTATTGGCAATGGAAAAGGAACTCATGAATGTGCAAGCCGCATTATTAACGTCAGAAAAGACAGTGGGAAAACAGCAATTTGGTACCTCATACCAATCATCGTATCCACGAACGGCAAAAGATGCGTATGAATCTATACGGCAGAGATACAATCAGAGGCCAGCAGGATTGTTGCAGGAACTTTCTACATCCGTAGACAACACCACAAACGCAACATCCATAAGTAACAACACTAAATCAGTTCCCGACGTAATGGTAACCAAAAGGAATTATACTTACTCAAACGGAAAATTACACCTTGCATCAAAGACGAGTAGGAATACGATTTTTAGCATCATTAAACATCTGGATAGTAATACAGAACAAGGAAGTAACAGAACTAGAAGAGCAACATTCACACGAGTAATGAAAAAGAGCACAAACTCTATTTTAATTAGAAATATTTATCTCCTATTATCTGAAGTGAAAGCACTGTTGGAAGACGAATGGATTCTGTCTTACAATACTTCCGCAAGAAAGGAAAGAGGGTTCTTGAACGGAATTGGGACCATCTTCAAATCGGTGTTCGGCACGGCACTAGACGAGGAAGTACAGGAGATGAGAAGGGAAATAACAATGTTAGAAGACAATAATGATGGTTACAATAAAGTAATAGTTCAATTGAAGGATCAATTGAAAGATACCGTTACTTCTGTAAATGAAATATCTGATCAGCTCACTAGAATACTAGAAAGTAATGAGAAAGCTGCGAGTAGATTTTTAGAAATTGAAAATGGTATGATAATAACTGATTATATAAATCTAGTGTCTAGTTACGTAAATTTGGTGAATAGGATAAAAACACGAGTGTATAATATCCTGTCAGAGACCAATAATTTTAATACACCCTATTTAGCTTATACTAAAGAGGCATTAATTCCATTTATTAATGATGCCCAAATTAAGCTTAAGTTGACTACTTTATTAGACATTAATTCTGAATTTTTAAAATTTTTGCATTTAACCTGGACGACAGTAAGTCCAAACAATATGTATAGCATTATTACAATGATCCCCCTGACTGATGAACAAGTATTTCATACATATCAGTTAACACCGTTTCCCACACACATGAGAAACAATAATATGGATAGATTCATCTATACCCCCACATACGAGGTATATTTCATCAATCAGAATACTTTCACTTACACTTACATGAATTTACAACATTTCAAACAATGCAAAACGATAAATCACTATCATGCTTGTCCACTTACAGATGCAATACTCTCATTTGACATTACGAATTGCATCATAACTTTACTTAACAATGGATCTTTCAATAAACATAAACAATGTGAATTTGAGAAAATAAACAATGACAACATATACACCAAACTTGTACAGGCACATTTATTTATAAGTGTTCAAAAGCCTATGCAAGGCGTGCTTAAATGTACAGACGCACAACAACAAGTAATATGGGTAAAAGATCTCCATGTACTGCCACCACAATGCAGTATTAGAACAAATTATCAGACACTCATAAACCCTGCTCATGTAAACTATAACACATCTTTTCATTACAGCGTCATACAAAGAAGTGATATAAATGTACACATCAACATAGAAGATCACTTGTTACAAAGTACATTAAATACATCAGCACATACTAGAATCACAGGTTTAAAATGGAACACACACCTTGATCATATTAATGAAACAATTCTTTTACACAGACACGCTTTGAACAATTTACATGGTACAAAAATAGCTATAAGTGTTACTACCTTATTTTTATTTTTCGTAGTTTCTGCCGTTCTTGTTCTCTTTTCCTTTAGATACAAGA
>JABUQX010044078.1:22500-30900 GCA_015478945.1 Trachelipus rathkii
GTGTTCCCCCTCGAGATGGCCCACCAAAATTTAGATTTACATTGTCAGCACATAAAGCTTGTATTTTACTAGACAAATTATAAGAATCTTAAACTTTTTTTATAGTATTAAATAACATTTCCGATGTTTCACTCACTAACCTTGTCACTTCTAATATTTTAACATTAACCCCATTTGTAGGCAAAAAATATCTAACCAATAAATCACAAATTTTGATATTTCTATGGTTGAAACAGTAAATATGAATTGTTACATAGTTAGGCTGACGAGAGAATCTTTTAGTGTCTGTAAAAAACATCCGGCTGAAAAGCTTTGCATAAAATGGGTGCTGTTTTAGTTTTAGCACAAGGAAATTTTTTATTAAAGCATTTTCTTTTTAGTCTGAATTTTTAGAATTGCAGTCTGCAGATCTAAAAGATTGGTTATGTTTGACTGAATGGTAAACCCAACTTCCTTCGGCGACAGCTGTGTTTTTTTCCTCTCCATCAAAAGTGTTAATAGTCAAAAAACAATTTCAAAGACGTGCTGGCGGCCGCAGCAACGATAGATCATTTATGTTTATCGGAATTTAAATGGCGCGTAATATCATTTCCCAACCACTTTGCAATGAAAGATAGAACATACATTTAATCCACACTTTACTGTGCTGTCACCATGCTTTTAAAATGTAACGGAGATATCTTTTCTAAGTTCACTAAATAAAACAACTTTCGTTTTGAAGAATTTCACAATATAAGGGCAACTTCCCAGAAAGCAGAGTGATCAACGCTGATCTCTGATGGCGACTGACTATATCACCGCGAGTTTACCTAGAAAACCGTCCTTCCTTTGAAAATCTCAAAACATGTTTTAAACTTGTCTGGTAGTGAATCAAATCGTTATTGTTATAAATTTGCTGCTACATTTTCATGCAGTGACTTACACGTCCCCATTGGGTAAACAATTTGCGGGACAAAAGATTCATGAAAAATCAGTGCAAATACGGACAGTCCCGCAAATACTGACTCTGACAGCTAGTTATCCGGGTATCTCGCAGCAGCTGACGTGCGTCGCCACGGAGTTGCCCTATGGCGCCACTATGAATGTTGAATCGTAGGCCAACCGGCTCGACAATTTTTAAAAGGCGACTAGCATAGGCCAGTCAGCCAATTCCTCCCGCTCTAAGACAGGCACAAACGCCTTTTTTTTTTACCCTTAAAGTTACGACAATTTACTGCATGGCTAACTTGTATCCATTCATCAAACCATGGTAAACATATATATATAATATATATATAATATATATATATACATTAGTTATATATATATATATTATAATAATATAATATAATATATATATATAAATATATTATATATATAATATATATAATAACTATATTATATATATCATATATTATAATATATATGTTATATATATTAGTAATAATATAATATAATATACTATAAGTATATGGGAGCCCTCTAACAGGAGTTGCCTGGTCCCTTTCCCCACCATATATATTATATATAGTTATATATATATATAATATATATTGATATATATAATATAATATATATATAAACTATATACATGGGCCTGGCAGGGGGGGGCACGCCCCCCCCTAAAGTGTTTACTTTATAGAGTCTAACCTGCGCAATTTTTTTGACCAACGTCCCGTTCCGGGTGGCCGTTAAGTACTTTTACATATATTATATACTTATATATATATAATATATATAGAATAATATATAATAAATAGTATATAATATAATATATAAATATAATTATATATATAATATATATATTATATATATATATATATATATATATATATATAATTAAATATATAATTATATACTAATATAGTATATAAATTAGTAGCTATTAGTTATATATATATATATATAGTTGAATATATGTTTGATATATTATAATATATAAAAATATATATATATATATATGTATATATATATATTAATCATTACAAAAGATATTTTGCAATAAACGCAACAATTATTTGTATATTTTCAATGGTCCTAAAGTGGTTTGAACCCTTACCCTTGAGATGGTACTCCAGAGTGTTACCCCTACACGATTGGCTAAAAGAAACCCATCAATTTGACTCTGAAAGCTTAGCTCCACAGAGGAGCGAAGTGCGTTGTCCTTGGTATCACCTTAACCTCCGACGGTGCCCTCTTCCTCTCCATATGCACATCGTGTCTCATTTGTGTACAGCTGTTAATTTTTTTATACTCTGTTTTACATATATTTTATTATAGTTTCAATTGAGATGATATTTCCTTTTATAAACGCAACAATTTTTGTTGTTATTATTTTTCAATAGGTCCTAATTTTGTGTTTGTAACTCCTACTTCTGTTTTGTTGAGACTGTTAGCTTTTTGCTGTTTCCACATAATGTGTTTATCCTTTGTCCTCAGATCCTTAATGTTAATTGCTTAAAATTAAAACCTCATTCATTTTATCCTCTGTTATAATCTAATGTCTTCCCAAGATTAGTCTGATTAGCTTGTCTTTGACACCTTAATCTCTTCCTATTCTGGCTGCTCCCGCCAACGACTGCGGTCATTGTGTATACACTGGTAAGCTTTTTTTAACGTCGGATCATTATTATATTTATCTATAAGATTTATTTTTGTCAATAGTGTGATAGCGCAGTACAGTATATGTGTTGTATTGTTTCAAATGGTCGCTATAGTGTTGTGTTTTGTATACCCTTTACCCTTTGATATTGGTATCTTTTCCAGTATGTGTACCGTTGTTTTTTCTCATTTGACCACGATGCTAAATAGATAACTCCATTCGATTTAATCCGTTTCGATAGAGCTTATGCTTCCCAAGAGGAAGCGATTAGCGTTCGCTGGATACCTATATCTGCTCTTCGATTCGTCCTCTCTCTCGCTCATACACTCGGGTCAGGGTTTATATCCCTGGTTTGGATTTTTTTTTTTTTTTTAACCTGTTTTATATATTTAGATTTTTATTTCATTAGATCATTTTGTGGCAATATAAACGGTTTCAACAATTATTTTGTATTATTTTCTACTGAATTATCTTTTGACTAATATCTTATATTAATGTCCGTTTATATAATTTACTGGTCGGGTGTTTTACTCTGTCCTGTAACCGAGTGTTGTTCTTGGGAGTCCTCGTCGTGAGGTTAGTTCTCCAATGACACTGTCTCTCGCTCCTCTTGGAAGCTTAGCTTTTCATGAGAATAGATTTCGTATGTTTTTCTCTTTAGCCAATCGTGTCTAGGTACACACTTGGAGTAACCATCTCAAGCGGTAAGGTCAAACCCACTTAGACCATTGAAAAATATACAAATAAATTGTTGCTTACTGCCCCTAAGTGGGTTGAATATCTAATAATGTCCGTTTAAAAATTACCCCAGTTTATCCCTGACCCATTTGGCGGGGAACCTCGGAGGTTAGGTGTCCAAGACACGCCTTCGCTCCTCTTGGTGAAGCTTAAGCTTTTCAAGTGAATGACATGATGGTTCCTTCTGAGCCCAATCGGGTCTAGGGGTACACACTCTGGAGTACCAATCTCAGGGTAAGGTTCAAACCCACTTACCATTGAAAATATACAAATAATTGTTGCGTATATTGCACAATATCTTTGAATATATAATAATGTCCGGTTAAAAATTACCTGTGTTGCCTCTGACCCGAGTGTTGGCGGGAGCCCTTCGGAAGGTTGAGTGTGTCCAACGACACCCTCGCTCCTCTTGGAAGTCTGTAAGCTCAGAGGTAACTAATATAGGGTTTCCTGTAGCCATAGTGGCAAGGTAACACTCTGGAGTTAATCTCAAGTAAGGGTGTCAAACCCACTTAGACAATCTTGAATATATCAAATAATGTTGCTTATTGCACTAAGATAGCTTTGAATATTAATAAGTCCGGTTAAAAATACCGCATGTTATCCCGCCTGACTTCCGAGTTTTTGCGGGAGCCCGTCGGAGTTAGGTGTCCAAGACAACCGCCTTCCTCCTCAGGGAAAGCTAAGCCTTCATAGGTAAAATGATGGTTTCACTTTTAGCCAATCGTGGTCCTAGGGGTAACACCTGGAGTACCCATCTAAGGGTAACGGTTCAGTAACCACTATGAACTATTTGAATATAAAGATAAGGGGTGAAATGTTGTCGTTATGGCACATAATATCTCTGAAATCTACATAATGTCCGGTTCAAAAGTTACTTTCATGTCCCGTGCTCTTGGTTAACTCCGAAGTTCTGCGGGGGCCGTGGAGTTATTGTCCAAGACACCTTCTCCTCTTGGGAGCTAAGCTTTCAGAGTAAATGATGGGTTCCTTTTACCAACTCGTGTCAGGGTACACCTGGAACCATCCTCAGGTAAGGTTCCAAACCCACTTAGGACCATTGTAAATATACAAAATAATTGTTGCGTTTATTGCAACAAATATCTTGAATACCTATATAATGTCCGTTAAAAATTACCGCAGTGTTACGCCTGACCCGAATGGTTGCGGGGATGCCCGTCTGGAGGTTTAGGTGCCAAGGACATTCTGACCGTCTGCTCCTCTGGAAGCTTAAGCTTTCAGAGGTAAAATGATGGGTTCCTTTTAGCCAATCGTGGTCTAGGGGTAACACTCTGGAGTACGATCTCAAGGGTAAGGGTTCAAAACCCACTTAGGACACCAATATTGAAATATATATATATATATATATAATAATATAAATATATATATATATATTATAATATATATATATATATAATAATATATATATAATATATATTCTATATATATATATATATATATATAATATATAAATATATAATAATATATATAAGTAAGATATATAGTATATATATATATATTATAATATATATAATATAATATATAAGTTAATATAATATATATATATATATATAATAAATATAATATATAATTAATATATATAAAATATCGAGTATATGGCAAGCTAGTGCACATCCGGCCATTTTCTCACATTCTCTTTCCGAAACGGCTTCCATTCATTTAATATGAATCTTTTTTAATTTGTAGATTAAAACGTGTTATTCTATTTTTTTTAATGTTGATATGATATATATTATATTAATTCTAGATTTTGTGTTCAGTGTTTCATTCAATTCTAGTAATTTTAGTTAAAATATCATGAACATTGTATACTCCTTAAATCGCCACTTTTTGCGTATATATGTTTTCAAACGGACTGTCTAGTAAAGGCTATAGTATGCAGATGTGCAATCAGATCATTGGATATTTAGTGTGAAATTATTGCCTGGGGAATTACGTATCTTACGTTTGAACCAAGTTGGTTATTTCTTCTAAAAGAGCGCATTTGTCTCAAGATATTTTTGTAATGAAGTTAGCTCATTAAAAGAAAAAAAACTTTTTATTCCAACACAGAAATTAGTGATTGTTTGTCAACATATGTTTGCTAGCTTTATTTTTCTTTTAACATCTTGAATCTAGTTAAATTTATTTTAGCCTATGAACCATATGTGCAGATGATCATCAATATATATAGTATTATATATGTAGATATATATTATAGTACCTATATATAAGTATATATATATATATATCATATATATATTATATATATATTATATATATATAAAATATATATATATTATAAGTATATAGTATATATAATAGTATAAGTATATATATATCATATTAATATTGTTTGCAGTAAATTTGAAAAAGACAGAACTCGATAAAATTGGTAGCGGTGAAAACGAAGAACATACAAATTCAACTAAGACTACACAAGAAGGGAAATCCCTCCTACTTCGCATATTTCGCATGATAAGAACCTACACCCAGGCTCAGGCTCCTCGACGAGTCAAAGATATGGTCCAGATTCGGAAGCTAGGCGTGTCAGTAAGTTGCGAGAGTCACGAGAAAATGACTATTTGGTTATATTCTTGAGCAGCATTTTGGGTGAGGGGTCTGATGTCTTCGTATCGGCAAAATATGAGAAACCAGTTACCTGAGAAGAGTGTTTATCTCACTATCAACCTATAGTATGTGTTGAAAAGAGTCTGAGCCTTCACTTAAAGTAGAAATTCAATATGTAATGTTATACATATTTGCAGGTGGACATATATACTGCTCTAGGTCTATCCTGAAAGGGAGCATTTTGCAATTGAGTGGGAAATTCTATTAAGATAAATAAAGTTTGTTTCTATTTAGGGCGTTCTCATCCTTTAACATATAACACCTTTCACTAAATATAATGATTGTCAATTGTTCATGTTTGTTTGTTGCGTTGTAAGGGACATACAACACATGATGTATAGAAACTGCTGAGATAGCTGCAAGATTGTTCTACAGGACGTGCCGGTAGACAAATTAACCAGCATTCATAGAAAATCATAGAAGAAAAAAAAAAAATATTATCCCTGAATAATTTCATGTGTGACTTTCTTGTACCGCGCATTTACGTGCTTCGTAAGCATCATATGGAGGGAGTGTTGCCCCGAAATTCTGTAACCGCTACAATCAACTATATACCTGAGATCGAAGTCACTTGAAAAGTCGCATTTGAAGAGGGAAGAAAAATGCCACCATACCTAAATCAGTTCAGATTCAGCAAATAAAATCAATTTCTCTTATGGGTACTACTATATAAGAAGCATCGGTTAAAAGGTAAAGAAGTGTGCACGTATAGCTTAATAGCAGATGTAAACGCTGATATTTCTGGAAAGAATAGATTTCTCATAGTGTCCTAATTCGACAAACAAGAGTCCGAGAGCGTAAAGAGGAATCTTTATGGCTTGGTAGAATAGCGGAAAGCGCATGACGCAAAATCCATTGCTAAAAGGCCCATGGCACGATTTTTCACACCGAAGAACTAGATCCAGAAGATACGTGGACTTGGGTTTTCGAATGCTGTTCCTACGATGTCGCGCAAAAAAGAAGGTGTTCCAAGGCATATTGAGGAAAAAAGTATAGTAATAGGTATATATATATTTATATGATATATGTGGGTGGTTGATTAGTTTATATGATATAGTATAATATAGGTTATGGGGTATGATTATATAAATAATATTATGTAGTTTCTATATTATATATTATATAAAATATATATATATTATATATAAGTTAATATAAGTAGTATATAGATATTATATATAGTATTATATGAGTTACTATATATATATAGTATATATAATTTGATAGAGAGAGTTAGCTTATGTATAATAGTTATAAATAGTATCTGAGTTATATTATATTATATGTTATATATTATATAAAATTTAATAATATAGTATATAATTATTAAAATTATTAAATAAGTATATAAATATATAATATATTATATATAATATAAGAGGTTTATATATATATATGGTAATATGTAGTAATTTTGTAGTGTTTGCCTTGAAGTATACTAGTGGTGGTATAATAGTGGTGACTATATTTAAGCGATATATATTATATATATATTGTTACTTGATTTATATTATACATAGATTATATTAAGTATTAGAGTAGGAGGTTTTTATTAATGTGATTATATATAATGTATGTGTAATATACATATCATATTTGTATATAATGTATATCGTTATAGTATGATATATATATATAATATAATATTATTTATATATAGTATAATATATATAATATTATATAATATTATTATAATATATATATATATAGGTTTTAATATACTATAATATATATAGTATATATATACTATATATTTATAAAATATATATATATAGTATGATCGTTATATATATATATAAGTGATATATAATATATATATATATATATATTATGTTAATATATAGTAGTAATATATATATATTAAATGTATATATATATTATATATATAGTTTTCGTAATATATAGTATATATATATATATAGTTATATATATATATATTATATAATTATCGTATATTATTTATATAATAATATGTAGGTATATTAGTATATATATATATATATATATAATATATATACTATATTATATACTTGCTCTTTCAGAACAGATAAAATTAGTAGTAGATTGATTGATGGACACATATTACCAGAAATTCCGCCAGTACTGTGAACTGATATAAGACATTAAAGGTTTTCGCGAGACGGATCCTGATAAAAAAATTAATAAAACATCCCAACGCCTATCCAGAACCATATGTCTAACGATAGCACAGAGTGCATCAGAGGTTTAGAGGAGCAAGCTTTGTGCAAGTGAGTGCTATAGCGCCTTAGAAATCCTTCCATGAAGGAAATTACCCCACAGAAAAGCGCTTTCAGTTGCATCAGCGCATGTTAAATTACATCTCATTGGCTATGATATTGGACCGCGAAATACTCTGCAATGTTGATAGCACATTTAATATGCCTCGGGCATCTAAGACCCTGAATATTTTCCAAAACCTCGCAGCACAT
>JABUQX010044079.1:0-17500 GCA_015478945.1 Trachelipus rathkii
GAGATATACTTAATGTTTTATTTGGTACCGCGACTGACAAACAAATTAAATTTTTAAGAAAAAAGATAAATATATTAGGAAACTTTGCGAGTACTTCAAATTTATTAGTTAATGAGCTTAAAGAACAGTTAAAGTCAAATACCCGAACATTAGGAGAATTTCAAATTAACCTACAAAAATTAATTGAATTCCAAAACAGATCACTTGCAACCCACAACATACTTAATCAGTTAGGAAGCATAAAGTCATTACTTACATTAGTTGAACATTCAGTTAACAGTATTACAATGATACATCAATTAGTTATCACTTCATTACAATTAGCAAAAAACAAGATAACTAATGACCAACTTTATTCACCAATCTTTTTGTTACCATACATACTAGAAATGACAAAAACCACAAAACTACATCCTATCATACCATTAGAAGCAACAACATACCATTCATTTTTGACATACTCATGGACTATAAAATCAACCACTAATCCATTTGAATTAATTACACTAATTCCATTCATTTCAAATGAGAAATTCATTTCATATAAGTTAATTCCATTCCCAACATTCATTCCATTCAATGAAACGTCTGTTCGAATAATGTATAATACACCGAATAATTATCTTTTCGTTAATTATGGTCAGCGAAAATATACTTATTTACGGAATTCGGTCCACGATTATTGTCGTAACATAGGGAAAACAGCAGTTTGCCCTCAATCACAACCTTTTACATCCATTGATGACAAAACATGCTTGCTATCACTTTTGCTTAACTATACTACTAATTTCTCGTCATGTCCTATAACTATTTTCAAATCAAAAGAACCTTTTACCGTAACACTAGGACATTTCACTATTATATCTTTCGCAGAAAAAGTTAGAGCTTCTATATCTTGTGAAAGACCTCATTCAGTACAGCATATAAATAATTTTATTTTTAATATCCCACATGGTTGTACTTTTACCTCTGCTAATTATCAATTTAAAAATCCCATTCATTTAGAGAAAAATATTTCATTAACTTCATTAATTGCTCAATCTGATAAAGTTTTGTTTAATTTTTTAACTCATGTTGCTTTACCAAATATCTCTTCAGCATTGTTCCCAAAATTTCAATTAATGAAAGAAGTTCAGTGGAATAAGAGACTGGACAGTATTAATAATACCATCCACCCATTAACTCCTTACCTTTCTCAAGTTAAGTTAATCCCATATATTGGTGGAGGAACAACTAGTATTATTTTATTCATTTTCATCATAGTGATTATTTATTTGACTTGGTCTTATAGAAAAGCATTGTGTAGAAAATGTTTGAAAGAATTAAATCAAGAACCCCAAGATATTCCATTAAATAATATACCCATTTCAACCCTTCCATTAGAGGTAAACCCAGTTCAAAGTTCCTTACAGAATCAAATTGAAATTGAACCCTTGGTACAACCTCCCATAAAATTTAGACAATCATTAATACCCAAACCTCCGATGCCACCACCTATTCCATATAGGCAATCTACTTCACAAGAAGTGGAAGTATATTCTAACATTGCTAACTTGGACTAATATCCTTTCTATATGACTAATACCCTTTCTGCATTTATTTTTGAATTATGAGTTTATAGTACTAATAGAATTAAAATCCTTTATGAATTTTAATTTTCTGAAGGCAGAGTCCTTATTGTAAAATTATTTCACAATAAGCTGAAATCAAGAAACTAGGTTTATTGATCGTTAAAACTCATACTTCAAAAACAAAATCTTGTTTCGAAATTCACTATCTCAAAACATTAGCTCTCTTGCAACATTTTGTGTTTAACTAACTTTCCTCTTAATATCTTTTTTATGGCCTGAATCGGCACTTTGTTGAGCTTTTGGATCGTAAAGTTGACGCCAGAGATGTTGAAATCAGTCTCTGAATCATAACTCCAAGTCTGGGAATTCTCATTCCTAAAAATCCAATTCCCAATCCAACCGGAATATTCCAGATGGATTTAAAGTTGGATTCATCCAAAAAATCCATTTGAGACTTCACTTCAGAGAGAGGGATAGAGAGAATAGTGAGGGAATGAGAGGGAGAAACTTTAGGGGTTTAGAGAGAGATTAGAGTAGGGGATTAAAGAGGGTTTTGGAGAAAACGATGTTTTAAATAGAGTTGGAACACAAGGAAAGTCGTTTGTTTGGGCCTGAGACCTCCTGAAGTAACAGCTAATGAAATAGCTCCTTTAGGTAGTGTTGTTAGAGGCGCGAAAATTATATTGAGATAGAAGTTTTTATTAGAGAAGTGAAACATGATATAGTATATATTATTTTGATTATATTATATATTATATATATTATATATATTATATAATGTACAAAATTGTATACTGTTTTTCTTTTTCCATTTTTAATTGTAAAATTTAAAAACAAAGGCAGATTAATGAGACAAACAAAGGACGTTCTCACTTTCACTTAAAAAACATTTCCATCGCTGTGCAAAGGTAACAATTGTGAATTACTTTAAATAATAATAATAATAATAATAATAATAATAATAATAATAATAATAATAATAATAATAATAATAATAATAATAATAATAATAATAATAATAATAATAATAATAATAATAAAAATAATAATAATATTTAAAGCCTGTTTTACTTTGAAATATTTTATTGTTTTTAAAAATAAAGAATGAAATATTGATTGAAATATATTTGTTAATTGTCTTTGAAATATATATTATAATTAATTATTATATTGCAATTAATACTTTTATTATTTTAATAAAAATATGAATTGTAATATTGGAAAATTTTGATGTGATTTTTATGTATTCATGAAATATATATTTTCTTTTTATATTGAAATATTTGGAACATTATACTAATTAAAAAATTACTTAATTATTTAATATTTAGTAAACTCATTATTGTAAAGAACATTTAATTTATAATGTGTTTTCCATTATTCTTTATTTAGGTTTTTTAGGATTGTTCAGAATTTTTCAAAGGAGTTTAGATATTTTTTGGATGTAAATTATTGAACCCCCATATGGTGCAATCACCCATTTGCACCAAACTGGCTTCAAGCTTGACAGGATGTTGAGGCTGTAATTTTCCCATTTCTTTGCAATGGTCATTGCCGACTTCGCAATTAGCGACGAGTAGAGGCGTTATTTCGACTACAAAGATAATAGACCGTAAAGGACGGTTGAGGGATTTGCTTTAAACGAATCTAGGATATTTCTTCTGTGTCCACAAGAGCCAAATTCTTTTATCATTCCGAGAGAGGTGATTTCTTTGTCACCAACAGATGTTTCCAAATCCAAACCTTTGCCAAGCTGTTAAAGGTGGAAAATCATTTCGACGTACAGTGAGTACAGAAATTAATTTTCACACAAAAAACAAATTTCACACTAAAGTTTAAATTAGATAGGGAATTATATACAAGTAATATATACCATAATATGGTCAATTAGGCCATATTATGCCTTATAGATGCTCTGTATAAATTCCAATAGTAATTTAGATAGGAAATTATGTACATGTGACATGCATATTCTTGTCCTTCTCGGACTTTAATATATGTGTTATACTCAGCTTGTATAAATTTCAACACCAAAGGTGTTACAAATTTAAAGAAAACATTTGTTATTGTTTTCCAAATTTACAAGACAAAATTTTAAAAATAAATAAATGGGTGACAGGAAAAATTCCCCATTATAGCCATTGAAAGAGGCTATTTTATTACTTAGTGTGAAAATAACAAAATTTTAGAAACATTTTAATATATAAAAAAAAAAATATATTAATAAAACTAAATTTTGATTAGTGACATTATTGTCTTCATTTTCATTATTGTATGGTTTTTTTTTTGGTTTTTTTTAAAGGCAAAAATACTAGAAAAATAATACAAAATTTTAGTAATTGCATTTTTCTTATTGTACAGTTCCTCAGATGGAAGTTCTTTTGAGAATACAATAGAAAAATAGGCAATTAATAGCTTTAAAATAATTAATTAAGATTAGTTTAATTAATTTTTTTTTTATTTTACTAAATGATAGTATAGACTTAGAGAATCATTTTAGTAAAAACCGTTTTTCTTAATTATAATTAGTTAAGTAATTAGAGCTAGTCAAAGATTACTAAAACTCAGAAACAGTAGCAGAGGAACATAAAACTTCATAAGAAGGAGTTGTTACATAAAACGTGCGTTAGTAAATTGGTTATATTCATTCAATGATATATGAATCAAATAGTAAAAGGGGTAAGAGAAAGGAGTTGAGGGATACTAAAAAATCGGCACTGAATAAGGGGTATTGCCTCCAGAGCGGAGGGAAGGGAAATTGGTCGTTGAATGGGAGAATTGCAGGGGAAGGGATTTTACCTCCAAAAGAGTAAAGTGAGGGATTGAAATCTCGGCTCAACTGATCCCCCATTTCTTCGTTCACTTTTACCCCCATTCATTTCTTCGTTCATTTTTCCCTCATTTCATTTCTTTCTTTTATCGCGCGGTATTATACGCATACACAACAACACACACACACATCGTTTTATATATATATATATATATATATATATATATATATATATATATATATATATATATATATATATATATATATATATATATATTTATATATATATATATATATATTTTCTATTCATTTACACTAGTATTTGATATATATATTATATATATATCGTTTTTGCTTTTATTAATAATAAATTTATTAATTACTTTTTCATTATAATTATTGATTAATTATATTTGTCGTAGTCCCGCGAATATTTACAGGTGGTAAAAATTTCGGTTTTTATTTTTTAACCCGTTTTTTTTTAAAACCCGTTTTTTTAGAAAAGCCAAAAGTGTTTTTTTTCTTTTTTTCAGTGAATTAAAAATAAAAAGTGTTTTTTTTTAATTATCGAAATTTTGTGATTTAACAAAACGTAATTAATAATTATCAAAGTGAGGTAGAACCTTTTAGACAAGACCCTAGACCATTCAGAAAAGGTCACTAAGACCAAAGGTCACCAAGAGGTCCCCGGGGTCACCCGGGGTCACCAGGGGTCATCCAAGGTCAAAAGGTCAAATAAAGGTCAAAAGGTCAAGAAAAGGTCAAAAAAGGTCACCGACCCAAAAATTGCCCTGATTGACCCTAAATACAGAAAATTATTTTATTTTGACCTAAAAACATTAGAAATTGTTTTCTTTGACCTAAAAAATAACAGAATTGTTACATTTAGATCCAAAAATTGAAAATTCATATTTTTGACCTGAAATATTATTCTACTGCAACAGAAATTTTAGAAACCACAAATTGTAACAGAATTGGAAAAATAAATTTGTTGGTATACAGATTGATTGATTTCAACTCAGAAAACATTTAATAGAAGAACATAGAACAACTTTGAAGAACTTTGAAGAACAGTAGAACAAATAAGTTAACCTTTGACAAAGAAGAACAAATAAGTTGACCTTTGACATTTTAAGAACACACCCGACTAGAAAAAGGGGATAGTTGTTTCTTAATTATAGTACAGAAAATTATTTTATTTTTGAACTTAGACCTTTAATATTTTTTAAATAATTTTGAAAGAAAATTATTTTTATTTTTGAACTTTGAAATTTTTAAATAATTTTGAAAGAAAATTATTTTTATTTTGAACTTAGAATCAAAAGTGATTAAATTTTAATTTTTAAATTTAATAGTGATTAACTTTAAACAGTAATTAATAATTAAAATCGAATAAAATAATTTTAATTATTTAATTAAAAGTTAATACTGATCTAAAATTCTTTTGTTTGAATTTAAATAGAACTTCACATATTTTCTTTGAACATAGAAAATTTTTGAAAAATATTTGAAAACAGTTTGAATATTTTTGAAAACTTAGTGTTTTTTTTTGAAAACTTTGAAAAATATTTTTGAGACTTTAGTTTTTTTTTAAATTTTTGACACAGTTTGGAAACTTAGTTTTTTGTTTGATTAACTTGAATTAATTAAAGTTTAATCATGACTATGTTTGAACCAATAGTCTTTACCGTCTTCGTATTTTCAACATTGTTTCTCGTTCTCTGCTACCTGGTTCAAAGGGCTATAGCCGGACCAGTTGACCCTAATGGAGCTTCAGGAGGAGCCGAAGGGGATAATACAGACTTAGAAAATGATGATTCAACAGAGAACAAGGATGAGGACATGGATGATACCAATAAAGAAGACAATACAGAAGATGTTACTCAAGATGAAGAACATGATGTAACAGAAATAAAGACTACGGATGGACAGAAAACAGAAGAGAATACAGGAGCAAAACCCAAGATAAGGGAACCCACACAAAAGGATATGGGACTTCCTCCAGTATATCTACCTCCTTCTAACATTGATACAATGTCGTTAAACCCAAATCAGAGAACAGCTTGGGACTGGCATCAACCAGGAAATACAGAAAATACAACAAGGATACCTAAGGTGCTTCAAAAGACAAATGTTTTGGACAATACCTTTAATATACATTTAAATGCATCGGGGGCCACTCCCCCTTCAAATAGAAAGAAAACTTATCCTTCCTGGAATGGCCAAACAGAAATTTTTAACAATAGGAGTGAATTTAGTGGAACTTGGGGACAGAACCAACCAAGTGATACCCTATATGGAGGACAACCTCAGAATCCGTGGGGGCCATCCCAAAATACTTTAAATAATCCTTTAAATATGCAGCCACCTCTTACAGGTTGGCAACAACCCCTTCCTACAATGCAACCTGGTTACAATCCATACCCATATGGACCCCCTTATGGAGGATACTATCCAAACGCTGCGTATGCCCCTCCATTACCAGAATTGCCTAAAGAATTAAAATTGTATGGAAGAAATACCAAGACACAAGCTTGGGTGGGGATTAAGTTTGAGGATTACCTTTCTACGTTACAAGAGAAGATACGTACGTTAGGCCTAATAACTGAACGACAGAAAATAGACTATGCTAAGACCACAATCTCTTCTGATTTCACATCCGAGGCCCGCCAATATATCTTGAAGGATAGCAGCTTCTCTAGGTGCAAGACCCTAGAGGACTTTTTAATTCAATTGAAGATTTTTCTCAAACCAGAAAAAACCGAGACAATCTTCTGTCTTTTGAAACAGTTCATGAAATTTCAAAGGAGACCACATGTAACTCTTACTGAATTCATGTTGGACGTGAAGAATCTCCTTTGGGAATACCAGAAAAAACTCATTGATATTGAGACTTCCTTTGGATTTACTTCTCAACAGATAAATATCTTAATAATGACTAAGATTTTAGAGAGTATGGAAGAACTCAGAGATTACAGAAGACTTAGAGAAAAAGTCTTAAAAGTCTTTAATCCAGACTTGAGTTTCGTAGAAATTTTGGAGAAACTCAGTCAAATA
The DNA here is from genome assembly GCA_015478945.1 of Trachelipus rathkii. Classification (NCBI taxonomy): domain Eukaryota; kingdom Metazoa; phylum Arthropoda; class Malacostraca; order Isopoda; family Trachelipodidae; genus Trachelipus; species Trachelipus rathkii. Next base: position 7,399 of record JABUQX010044079.1, read on the forward strand.
GAAGAAGGAGTCTTGTTCCAAACTAACCATAGAGCAGAACAAGATAGAAGAAATACAGCTAGAGTATTCTATACAGAGAATAATAGCACTAATAACAGTGATACTAGAAAAGAAAGAACTGTGTATAACCCTTCCATGAAGAACAAGAGCATGGAATGGAGAAATAAAAAGAATACTTCTAGAAATTCAGGAAAAAGGACAAGTCCTTCTCCAAATATCAGACCTAATAAGGGAGTGATGAAAAAACTCTCCAGTAAAGAGATAAAGTCCATGGACTACTGCCTAAAGTGTGAATCTTTAGGTCATCATTCTAAAAACTGTGGTTGGAATACCACATATTGCCGAGTATGTTGGAAATTCCACGCCAGGGGTTCGACGTCTAATTGCAAGAATGCACCTGTGTGGATCCCAAATGAAAATGAAAATAATATGGTAATACTATATAATAACCCCACTGATTTTGATAATGGGGTCAAAGCTCGAAGAGTCGAGATTAAAAATGATTCAAATACTAGAATGTCAAACTCTTATTCAAAGAATGAGCGTAGCCATCAAGGTAAGAGTCCTAAGAAAACAACCAGAGTTCACCTGGTTACAAATCATCAAGCAGATCCAGAACAAGAAGAAATATCTGGAACTGAAGATGAAGAAGAACAGAACGAACAGTTTTTTACACCAGATCTCTCAGAAAGAGAACAAAATTTTTGATTCCAGGCAAAGATTTAAATGAAGAAATGGTAAATAGAACAGAAATTAAAGATTATACTTCAAGCTTAAAGAAGAGAGGTGTTATAGTAACCTCTAGCTTCTTTGGTGTAGGAATTAGACCCCCAAAATTGGGATGTCATTATTTTTTGTCAATATTTTTGACTCCAACAAAAGGTCAGAACGAGGTTGAAGTGCATAGCCTACTAGATTTGGGGAGCACAACCTGTTTGATATCGTTGGATAGACTAAAAGAAATAGAAAGAGAAGGAAGATTTAAACTATCTCTTAAAGAGGCTAGTATTATAGTCCAAGGGATTGGAACTCAGATGATCCATCCTATAGGAGAAGTTGATCTACTTCTAAGGCTACACCAAAAATATTACCCAGTTACCTTTTTAGTATGTAAAACTGAAAGCACTGGAGCTTGGAATGGAATTTTATTAGGTACAAGTCTTTTAGCTACTTTACCTATAACCATAGACCTTTCTTCATCGCATTTAAATCTTAAAGAAGAGAATCATGAAATTAAAGTCAGAATCTTTGCCAAATTGGGAAGCTTTTTTCTCATGAATCAAGCTAAAAAGATAACTAAGAAAGACAGAATGATTAATAATCATAGAAAAGATTTCATAGAAAATTCCAATAGGAATGATAAATTTAAATTAAACAATTACAGTGATAATTGTAAACCAGAAATTAATAGAGGCTCAATTGAAAAGCCTACACAGAGATTGATTAATAAAGGCTCCATTCTTGGAAAGCCTACACAGAAATTATTTAATAAAGGCTCATTGGAAAAGCCTACAAAGAGAGTTATTACTAAAGGCTCATTGAAGAAGCCTACAAAGACAGAAATTACTACAGGCTCATTGAAGAAGCCTACAAAGATAGAAATGAATAAAAATTCTGTTGTTCGTCAAAAGAACAAAGAAAATTCACAACTTCCTCCAGTAGAGGAAAGACCTTTAATAGCAGACGAAGAAATAGAAGTTCAATTGCTATTAATAGAAGAAACAATGGCACCTGCTCAATCTTATGGTTATTTGAAAGTCAGACCTGAGAATAAAAGAGATTTGGAATTGGAAAAGAAGTGTTTAATAACACCTGCTTTTTCCTTAGGGCCATTATATTTTGCAAACTCTGTGTGCCCAGTTAGAAACAATGAAGTCATTTTAAGTTATATTAACCTAAGTGACAAACCTTTTTATTTAAGAAAAAATAAATATATAGGAAAATGTCATCCTATTTTAGAACTCATTGAAAAAGAAGATTTTAATAAAACTGCAACTGCTACAGAAAATAAGCAAATAGGTTCTACTTGTATAGTAACCTGCTCAGAAAATTTATCAGATAAGCAGTTGAAAAATGCATACAGAGAGATTGTAACAGAAAATTTAAGTAAAGAAGAAGCAGATGTTTCTATTTTACAGAAACCTGAGCATTTAGAAGAACTTCTTGATTTGTTAATGGAATATAAGGACGTTATTGCTCTAGATGATGATGCAGTTCCTGTATGTCCTATACAGAAGTTTGAAATAGAACTTACTCCAGATGCTCCAAAGATCATTTTTAGAAAACAGTATCGTCTTCCACATCGCTACCTGGAAGACATAGATAATTTTACAGATGCAGCTTTAAAGAAAGGATATATTAAAGCTTGCTATTCGCCACATAGTTCACCTCTACTGGTGGTGGCCAAGAAAAACTCTAACAAACCAAGAGTCTGTATAGATTATAGGCACCTGAACTCCTTCAGCGTCCCAGATGTGTACCCACTGCCCTCAATAGACGAGATATTTTCGTCCCTAGGCGGCAGTACGATTTTCACTAGTTGTGACTTGATCGACGCGTACCATTCCCTCGAAGTCGAGGAGGAAACACAGAAATTAATGGCTTTCCGTACCAGGAAAGGATTATTCTGCCCAACCAGATTATTATTTGGGCACCGCAATGCCCCAAGTACCTATGCTAGGACAATGCAAGTCGCGTTGAACCATTTATTAGGACCTATTGCCCAAGTATATTTGGATGATGTCTTAATCATGGGTAAAAATAAGGCAGAACATTTTGAAAACTTAAAGAAAGTTTTTACTGCATTTAGAAAAAATAAATTGCGAGTTAAATTGACTAAATGTCATTTTCTACAAACTTCAGTTTTGTATTTAGGATTTAAAATAGGAAGAGACGGAATTTCACCAGACCCAGCGAAGATAGAATCGATGAAGAGTTTCGTCCCTCCAACAAGTGTTAAGGAAACACAATCCTTATTAGGATTTTTCAGTTATTTTCGCTTTTTAATTAGTGACTTTGCACTAATTGCGAAACCATTATATAACTTAATAAAAAAGAATGTTAAATTTGAGTGGAAGGAAGAACACCAAAAAGCATTTGAACTCTTAAAAGAGAAATTGGTTGTTCAACCTCAGTTAACTTTCCCAGATTATTCCAAGCCATTCTTTATAGGTACAGACGCCTGCGACTATGGAATTGGGGGTGTTCTTTACCAAATGTCAGACGATGGCAAAGAAAAGCCATTGTCCTTTGTTTCAAGAGTGTTAAGAGGCAGTGAACTCAACTATGATATTATTGAAAAGGAATGTTTAGCTGTTGTCTTCTCACTACAGAAGTTTAAAAATACGGTGTTTGGTTATCCCATCACCATATTAACTGATAATCAACCTCTCTGCTTTATCTTTCGTAATAAGCAGCAGACTGGGAGGTTGGCCCGGTGGAACTTATTTGTTAATAGTTTCTCACCAACTACTAAGGTATAAGACAGGAAAAACAAACATACCGCCTGATTATTTGAGTAGGCATCCAGCAAAAGCTCCAAACGTTTATTTCTTTAAAGGAGAAAAGAAGCCGGTGCTACCAAGAAAAGATTTTATTCTAACGAAAGAAACTTTCAATAGGGAACAAGAAAATTGCCCTAGATTAAAAGAATTAGTTAAGTGGGCTAAAGAAAACCCTAAAACTTATCCACATATTTTCCATAAGAAAGTATTGTACTATGCAACTAGAAAGGAACCTTATGTAATACAAGTACCAGATAGCATGATCTACTCAGTTATAGATCAATGCCATTCTTCACTTGGAAGTGGGCATGGAGGACAACAGAGGACTGAAAAACGAGTTCGAGAGAGATACGTTTTTCCTCATCTAAGTAAGTTAGTAAAGGAGTACTGTTCTCAGTGCGTATCCTGTGCTAAGGTTAAAGGTCCTAGGCCTCCAAAAGCAGAAATTAACAGATGGCCTCTTCCTTATACTCCGTTTTCTAGAGTACACGTGGATAGTATAGGAAAACTTCCCACATGTTCGATTTCAGGAGCCAAACACATTCTCGTTTTCCGAGATGTTTTAACACGCTACTGCGAGTTAGTGGCCTGTAAATCAAGAACAAGTCAAGAATTTGCTCAAGCTTTACAAGAAAGAGTGATATGTCGGCATTCTAGTCCAGAAATACTAGCTTCAGATAATGCCCCAGAGTTCACATCAGCTGCGTTCAAAGAGCTGTGTAAAGCTTGGAGGATAAAAAAAGTCAATATTCTGCCCTACAAACCAAGTCAAAATGGTGTAGTTGAAAGATTGAATGCAGATATTGAAAATTTCCTCCGTCATTTCGTAAAAGATAATCATAGAGATTGGTCCAAATACTTATCTTTTGCTCAAATAGCAATTAATACATCGTATAATCGATCAATTGGATCATCTCCACATTTTGTCCTGCATGGATATATAAAGAGACTTCCCTACGAGATGCCTGATTATGTCTCTCCATTTACAAATAAATCGGAAAACAGAAAATTCATATCAGATGAGGTAGATGTCGTAGTGGAAAGAATGGAAGCAATAAGAGACTTAGCAAGAGAAAGTCTAGAAAAAGAAACAATTAAAGCTATGGAACAACAGCACAAACATGCCACACAAAGAGAATTAAAAGTGGGCGATTATGTTTTTGTAAATGCTGTCAAAAAACCAGAGCAAAGTTCAAAGTTGAACAAAAGATTTGAAGGTCCTTTTATTGTAAATCAAATAAAGGAGCCAAATAAGCTTATGCTTTCATGTTTAAATTCAACGAAATTATTTCCGGTTCACCGGGATAATGTAAAGATAATTCCAGTAGAAAAGATTACGGAATCTCATTTTTCATTTGATAATGATGAGATTTGGAATCCAGATGCAATTCAAGAAACATTGGATTCCCCAAAAGATACAACAGAAAGAACAACAAGAGTGGAACCTGAAGAAGTAGATCGACAGGAAGATGATCAAGAATCTCCAACCACTTCTTCTTGGATTCCCCCTAATTTTTATGATGAACAAAACGTTATACCAGAGGATTCAACACAAGAACAGCAGAATCCTGTAGTAGAAACACAAACTTCTTGTAATCAAAGAATATCTGATACTCCTCAAGGAAGTAGATTGATAAATTCTACTCCTCAAACAAGAACTCAAGTAGGAGGATATAGACCGTCTCTATCACCAATCAGACAAGAAGATTCAGACAGTTCTGAACATGAGGAACAGCCTGTCATTGCAGAAGTACAAGAGGATGCTTTGGTAACACCACTTGCAGATGGAACTGTAGGGGATAATGTGCCAAGTTCTGAAGCACTTCCCAAAGATGATGAGGTAACACCTCCAGAAGAATTTATGGATTTATCAACAGTCTGAAGGCACAAGAGATGATAGAAAAGAAGATCCGTCGTATAGACCTCACCAGCAATTCAGAGGTCCGAGGGATGTGGAACAAAGAGTTACAAGAAGTCAAACAAGACAAAGAGAGCATGAATCTCTTCAATCTCTACCACCAAGAACGGAAGAAGCAACAAAGGAATCATCTGAAACAGAATTACAGAGACCTCCAGTTGTTTTGCCATTAGAGATGACTAGAAGAGGAAATAGACTTTACTATTTACCTCCTAAGAGTTAAAATCTCTTAGATTGTATAAAATTTTTGTAAATAAATCTTTTATTTTATTTTTATTGTGTTCATAACCTTTAGGTTTAAGTTTTTATATTTCTATTACAATATATTACACAAAACACATGTTTACACTTTTCTATTCTTATTCTTTTAGTATAAGTATATATATTTTTATTATGTCCGTTACGAATTCGAAAAATTTTTTTTTTGCCCCAGGGGTCAGTCTTTTCTTTTGAAACTAAAAAAAAAAAAAACCATAAAAAAAAAAAAAAAATTTTAAATTTACGTTTCGTAAAATAACAACGTTTATATACTTTTTTTTTATTAATAATATTTTTTATTATTATTTTTTATTTTAAAAAGAAAACAAAATAAAAATCGAAAAATTTCGTTTTAATATTAGAATAATAAAAATATAATCAGCTTGTTTTTATTTTTAATTAATTTTAATTAAGTATTAGCATTCAGCTATATAATCAGTTTGCTTTTATTAATATTAAGAATTTTATTAATTTTTAATTTTAATTCAGAATTAGCCCTTAATGCCTATAATCCAGCTTTGATTAATATTAATTAGCCTGATCAGCTTTTATTAATATTAATTAGCCTTATGCTATATAATCAGCTTTTATTAATAGTAAGAAATTTTTATAATCAGAATGTTAATAATTTTTAAGTTTTCACTTAAAGCTTCTTTAATTTTAATTTTCATTTTAATTATAATCAGAATGTTGAAGATTTTATCTTTAGTTTTATTATCCAAGATCCAATAAACTTAATTTCATTTTATGAAGTTTATTTTATTTTAATTATTTAATTCCATTTATTAAAAACATATTAAACTTGATTCCAATTTTAAATTTTAAAATTAACGTAATTCTAGTATAATCATAGGTAACTTTAAAAAGAATTTAATACATTTAATTAATTATTTTCATTTTACTTTAATGAAACGGCGACCTACTTTATTAAATCGAAGTAATAATCATTTCAGACTGGAATGAAAATGTTACGTCCAGTTTTTGCACTACTTCTTTTACCTGCAGTCTTATCCATCTCCACTAATATTAATGAAGAAACAAGAGTACTGCCAGGTATCATTTTGTATCACTCCGGTGAAGTAAATTTCATTGAAGGATATCTTGACTTGATTGTATCTTTAGAATGCCCATCAGAAATTAAAACTACTATTTATAGAACCATCAAAATGATAGATACTTTAAAAGATAAATTTTTGCCTGCGTTTAATGATAACTTTATTAATATTTCCATAAATCAACGAGCGCACAAATGGGAATTTCAACTCATTAAAATTAGAACTAAAGTAATATCCCTTAAATTAATTGAACTTAAAAGTTTACCCTGGATTCACTCTCAAACTAAATATAAAAGAGCCGCTTTTGAATTGGGAGGAGATATTCTTAATATTTTATTTGGTACCGCTACTGATAAACAAATTAAATTTTTAAGAAAAAAGATAAACATATTAGGAAACTTTGCGAGTACTTCAAATTTATTAGTTAATGAGCTCAAAGAACAGTTAAAGTCAAATACCCGAACATTAGGAGAATTTCAAATTAACTTACAAAAACTAATTGAATTTCAAAACAGATCACTTGCAACTCATAACATACTTAATCAACTAGGTAGTGTCAAATCATTACTTACATTAGTTGAACATTCAGTTAACAGTATTACAATGATACATCAATTAGTTATCACTTCATTACAATTAGCAAAAAACAAGATAACTAATGACCAACTTTATTCACCAATCTTTTTGTTACCATACATACTAGAAATGACAAAAACCACAAAACTACATCCTATCATACCATTAGAAGCAACAACATACCATTCATTTTTGACATACTCATGGACTATAAAATCAACCACTAATCCATTTGAATTAATTACACTAATTCCATTCATTTCAAATGAGAAATTTATTTCATATAAGTTAATTCCATTCCCAACATTCATTCCATTCAATGAAACGTCTGTTCGAATAATGTATAATACACCGAATAATTATCTTTTCGTTAATTATGGTCAGCGAAAATATACTTATTTACGGAATTCGGTCCACGATTATTGTCGTAACATAGGGAAAACAGCAGTTTGCCCTCAATCACAACCTTTTACATCTATTGATGACAAAACATGCTTGCTATCGCTTTTGCTTAACTATACTACTAATTTTTCTTCATGTCCTATAACTATTTTCAAATCGAAAGAACCTTTTACCGTAACACTAGGACATTTCACTATTATATCTTTTGCAGAAAAAGTTAGAGCTTCTATATCTTGTGAAAGACCTCATTCAGTACAGCATATAAATAATTTTATTTTTAATATCCCACATGGTTGTACTTTTACCTCTGCTAATTATCAATTTAAAAATCCCATTCATTTAGAGAAAAATATTTCATTAACTTCATTAATTGCTCAATCTGATAAAGTTTTGTTTAATTTTTTAACTCATGTTGCTTTACCAAATATATCTTCAGCATTGTTCCCAAAATTTCAAATAATGAAAGAAGTTCAGTGGAATAAGAGACTGGACAGTATTAATAATACCATCCACCCATTAACTCCTTACCTTTCTCAAGTTAAGTTAATCCCATATATTGGTGGAGGAACAACTAGTATTATTTTAAACATTTTCTACACAATGCTTTTCTATAAGACCAAGTCAAATAAACAATCACTATGATGAAAATGAATAAAATAATACTAGTTGTTCCTCCACCAATATATGGGATTAACTTAACTTGAGAAAGGTAAGGAGTTAATGGGTGGATGGTATTATTAATACTGTCCAGTCTCTTATTCCACTGAACTTCTTTCATTATTTGAAATTTTGGAAATATTGCTGCAGAGATATTTGGTAAAGCAACATGAGTTAAAAAATTAAACAAGACTTTATCGGATTGAGCAATTAATGAAGTTAATGAAATATTTTTCTCTAAATGAATGGGATTTTTAAATTGATAATTAGCAGAGGTAAAAGTACAACCATGTGGGATATTAAAAATAAAATTATTTATATGCTGTACTGAATGAGGTCTTTCACAAGATATAGAAGCTCTAACTTTTTCTGCAAAAGATATAATAGTAAAAACCTTTTACCGTAACACTAGGACATTTCACTATTATATCTTTTGCAGAAAAAGTTAGAGCTTCTATATCTTGTGAAAGACCTCATTCAGTACAGCATATAAATAATTTTATTTTTAATATCCCACATGGTTGTACTTTTACCTCTGCTAATTATCAATTTAAAAATCCCATTCATTTAGAGAAAAATATTTCATTAACTTCATTAATTGCTCAATCTGATAAAGTTTTGTTTAATTTTTTAACTCATGTTGCTTTACCAAATATCTCTGCAGCAATATTTCCAAAATTTCAAATAATGAAAGAAGTTCAGTGGAATAAGAGACTGGACAGTATTAATAATACCATCCACCCATTAACTCCTTACCTTTCTCAAGTTAAGTTAATCCCATATATTGGTGGAGGAACAACTAGTATTATTTTATTCATTTTCATCATAGTGATTGTTTATTTGACTTGGTCTTATAGAAAAGCATTGTGTAGAAAATGTTTGAAAGAATTAAATCAAGAACCCCAAGATATTCCATTGAATAATATACCCATTTCAACCCTTCCATTAGAGGTAAACCCAGTTCAAAGTTCCTTACAGAATCAAATTGAAATTGAACCCTTGGTACAGCCTCCCATAAAATTTAGACAATCATTAATACCCAAACCTCCTATGCCACCACCTATTCCATATAGGCAATCTACTTCTCAAGAAGTGGAAGTATATTCTAACATTGCTAACTTGGACTAATATCCTTTCTATATGACTAATACCCTTTCTGCGTTTGTTTTTGAATTATAAGTTTATAGTACTAATGGAATTAAAATCCTTTGAATTTTAATTTTCTGAGGCAGAGTCCTTATTGTAAAATTTAGATTTCCCAATAAATAAAAATCAATAATTCTTTATTGCTTTGAAGATAAAATAATATTTCAAAAACAAACTCTGTTTCGAAATTTAATATCTCAAAACATTAGCTCTCTTGCAACATTTTGTGTTTAACTAACTTTCCTCTTAATATCTTTTTTATGGCCTGAATCATCAGTTTGTTGAGCTTTTTGGTCGTAAAGTTGGCGCCAAAGATGTTGAAATCCGTCTGTGACTCAGTTCTCAATCTGGAAATATCTATTCAAAATCAATCTAGGAATCAATCTAGGAATCAATCTAGGAATCAATCTAGGAATCAATCTAGGAATCAATCTAGGAATCAATCTAGATTTATAAGAAATCCATTTGAGGCTTCACTTCAGGAAAGGGATAGAGAGAATGATGGGGAATGAGAGGGAGAAACTTGAGGGTTTAGAGAGATTTAGAGTAGGGGTTAGAGAGAGAGACATGGGGGAAGCGATTCTTTA
>JABUQX010044079.1:27500-35122 GCA_015478945.1 Trachelipus rathkii
ATAATAAATGTGACCTCTACACACCATTGGGCGTTGATTTTCGTGGAATGGTGCCAGGCCAAAAGTAGTGGTTGGTCTTGATCTTGATGCGGCAGGGGCAATGGCGTTGGCAGTGGATGATACAGCCATGGCAGGAGCTTGTGGGCTTAATAACAAGATGTCATTAGCTAAATCTCCCAACTGTTGAAGTGTGAGAGTAGAATGGGCGGCTAAGGCTGTGCGAATGTGACTCGGTAGAGTTTTCAAAAATTGCACTCTGACCAAGTCCTCTCCTATATTTAATTTCTCTGCCTGCCGAATCATATCCTGTAGATATATAGATGGTTTGCCACTGTAGACCTTTTTGGAAAGTAGATCATTATAAAGCTCAACCTTAGATTTTTCGTAAGTATTTATGACCGCCGTTTTGAAACGGTCATAATCTTCTGCATCAAGTTCGGCTTGGGATATTCTATCCAAAACTTCAGGTGGAATTTGCGACATAACATGAAAGTACTTAGTTCGTGAGGACCTTATGTTAGCGAGATGAAATTGTGCTTCCATGACACGAAACCATGTCGGGACTGAAGATTCCGAAAAAGTTGGTGGTTTAATTTTCATTGTTGAAATGGATTCTGCCTCTCTTTGATTGTTATCCTGTTCTTGACCGTCTGCCATCTTCGTGGTATCAAATTTTCAGCTCTAGGATCACCAATTATATAGTCGTCAGTTCTAGTTATATAGTTATCGGTCGTATGGTCACCACTTGATATGATATCCTATTATCTGGTATGACAACTATATAGCGACGGAGGATGATCAGCATGTATGTCGCGATGTCAGTCTGTTCCACTTCAGGACAAGCCGTCGACTGGTTCGGATTAAGTCCGGCTAAGGCAAAGGCGGTCGAAGGTTGTCGGAGAGGGTATGCTGATTTGCACGAGCTCGTTGGCTAAACAGGAGGCTGGGTGTTCTTCTGGCCAACTCTGTGACAATCTGGAAGGGACAGAGAGTATATAAAATACTCTCTGTAGTTATCTCTATGACAGGTAACCTCAGCGGCTACCTGCGAAATTATCTCTTTAGTAGTTAAACTACTTTTTAGGTGGCAGACTAACTGGAGGATCTCGGAGGTCAGGCGAAGATATCACCATCCACCGACAGGAGAACCTCTTGAAGATCGTCCAAAGGGTTCTTGGTAACCCTGAGGAGGTTTCTAAGCCTCTTGGTAGGCTCAGAGAGAGGGAGAGAAGTAGGGCCAGTCGGAGATCTTGTAGTCCAACTCCGGGGGAGAGACGAGGCAGCCCAACTTCTTGTAGAGAGACGTGGCAGTTCAACTTCTAGTAGAGAGACGAGGGAGTCCAACTTCTTGTAGTTTCTTCTTCTTCCTGGCTTCGTAGGTCGGATCTGATATTTCAGCTTATTGTTCTATATTAGCAAATTATCTTTTAGTGGTAGCAAAGCGCTACGAATTATCTCTTTAAAGGCTAATAAGACAAAAGCGAAACAACAGATTATTTATTTTCAACGAAGAAGTCGTACAAAGTTACAATAAAAATTTTTACATAAATAATGATCAAGTTTTTATACAAATATTAATAATATTTACATTTGACAAATTTTATAACTTTTATTTTTATTTCTATTATAATATTTTATATACATTTAAAAAAAATTATATTTTATGGTCTAACTTTTCTAAAAATGGATTTTTGTAAATATAATAAAATGAAACATTGCCGTTTTTATCGGTAGATGGCGTTTGCCTTCACATTCTGAACATAATATAAACACAAGATGGAGTTTATTGTTAAAAGTTCATTATTATTGCTTAAAACTAAGTTTTTATAAAATATATATATTTTTATCAAATATTGATAATATTTTTAATATAATATAACAAATGTAATATTTTTAATATACAATTTTTATATTCTTGCTCGAATCATAAAGTCTTTTTAAAATTTAATAATCTCATAAATGCTTTCACTAAATGTTTTTAAATAAATTCCTAGAAATAGTTATCGTTTGGGGGAAAATAACTTAACACTTCACTAATATATATATATATATAAATATATATATATATATATTATATATTATTATATATATAATATATATATATTAATTTCATTTTGAATCTGGATGGAAAAACTTTTAATTTTTAACTTCATTTCTTTGGCAATTTTAATTTTGGATAAAAGACCAATAAATTGGTAGCATCAAAGAAATTTTAATTAAGTCAGCGTAAAATTTAACGGGCATAATTGCATACCTAATTAAGCGTGTTTGTTATGCATTGTGCTAAAAAGATGCTAAAGTTTGCGTTCTTTTCGTCAACTTAGCGCAAAATCGTAAAAAAAGCTCACCAACGTAAAAAAATGTTTCCTATTTCTGTGTAATATAGAATAAATTTTAAAATAACAACCTTACAGAATTAAAGAATTTCCTTACTGTTTGAGGCATTTTTTTTAAGGATTTTGCGCTTATTGACAAAACGAACGAAAACTTCAGCATTTTTTAGCACAATGCAAAAACGAACTCTGGCTTTAATATAATATAATATATAATGCCACAAGCTGTGGTCTACAGATTTTTATGTGGATTTCCAGTTTACCTGGCAACGTTCATGGATTTTTGAAAGACATTTTAACATTGAATAGGCCTGTTTTGCGGGAACTTAGTATAAGGTAAATTTTTGGCTAGACAAAGCTCGGCAAACCGAGTCGCAGAAAACGTGGTGTGTGTGTGTGTGTGTGTGTGTGTGTGTGTGTGTGTTGTGTTGTGTGGTTGTGTGTGTGTGTGTGTGTGTGTGTGTTGTGGTGTGTGTGTGTGTGTGTGTGTGGTTGTGTGTTGTGTGTGTGTGTGTGTGTGTGTGGTGTGTGTGTGTGTGTGTGTGTTGTGTGTTGTGTGTGTGTGTGTGTTGTGTGTGTGTGGTTGTGTGTGTGTGTGTGTGTGTGTGTTGGGTTGGGTGTGTGTGTGTGTGGTGTGTGTGTGTGTGGTGGTGTGTGTGTGTTGTTGTGTGTGTGTGTTTTAATTTGTGTGTTGGTGTGTGTGTGTGTGTGTGTGTGGTTGTGTGTGTGTGGGTGTGTGTGTGTGTGTGTGTGTGTGTGTGTGTGTGTGTGTGTGTGTGTGTGTGTGTGTTGTGGTGCGTGCGTTTACGTGCGTAGGCATGTGTGCAAGTGTGTGTAGGTAGGTTGTGTGGGTAGGGTTGATGTAGGCTTTTCGTGTGTATGTCATAGCCAAATTTTCTATGAAGTGGGTTTCATTTTTTCTTTTTTTTAAAGAAATATATTGAAATCATTTATCATGTATTTTTTTTTTTATCAAGCCATTCCTCTTAAATCATTAATAAGGGGTTTTAACTTGTAAAAAATACTCCATGGAAAGTATAAAATTTCGCAGTTTTTTATTAAAGATTACTATCTTGTTTAAAGCAATGAAAGATATTATTAAATGCCCCAACTTCCTATGTTATTTCAAATCGTGACATAAAAACACGTCCTACTTACCATTAGTTTTTTTGTATAAAGCCCTCCCAAGAATGGTAAAACGAAGCTTTTCCAAGTGAGGATTGAATGGAAAATCATAGTTTTGTAGTAAAAAAATCATCTCTTCCAAAGTTCTTTAAAAAAAAAATAGTTTAGTTAGAAAGGCAAAAAAAAAAAATTTATATTAATATTAATTTAAAAAATATTATTTATACTTATAAAATTAAAATTTATTTTCCAAAAGGGACTTTAAACAAGTAATGTGGAATCGGTTACAGATAATCGTACACCGGTTCAGATTCAGACTATTTTGGAAATTTCCGGTGCCGATTTCATCAATTAGAACAAACAACTTATTCTGAGGCTAAGATTCTTATACCACAAGGCCCTGCTTTAGGCTAATTCAAACAACAATAGAAGTATTTTCAAAGTATTAATTTTTTTAACTTAATAGTAATATGTTTAATAATTTTACATTTAATTTTTAAGATCTATAATATAATTAACCTTAAAAAAAATAGAGAAGAAATTTTATAGAGCATTTAAATTCACATTTCAAAATAAATCAACTGTAAATAATATTTTTCTCCTTTTTTTCTAAAAATTTTTTTCCCTTTCTTAAACTACTTCTCCCTGTCCCCCCCCCCCCCCCAATGGAACAGATTTTCAAACTTTTTTTTTTTAGTACTTACTACTATATCATGATCACTGTTTATATCTTTTCATCCCAAATAACTAGGTCTTCTCTTAGGGGGATTTCAATGTATACAAAATGAATTGTTGAGGGCTCCTCTTATACTTGGGTCCGTGTGGGAAAGAGGCGATTATTCAGTATTTCAAAGATTTTGGATGAACTAATTAGGACCTACACATAATCCGGATCGGTCCCAACCAATTCTTGAATACTGTTGTGATCCTGGATCATGCAACTAAGTTTTCTCTATACAAATAGCCCCTTTCGCTTCCTATCCAATAAATTCACCACACCTTGTATATGCTTAATTTTAATACTTTTCATAAATCAGAATTATCGTGCACGTAAGCCTATCTTGGGGAATTTTGCGTCGCTTCTAAGTAAACTATTCATCGAGTGACTGAGTTGACTCTCAAGACTCTTTCGGATTCTACCATAAGACGGCAGCTGTAACTTCGCGATATAATGAGTAGGCCCATTCTAATTCATCTAACTCTTTCTCTCCTCAATAATTCACGGTTTGATCGTGATTGGTTCCCTGAGCAATTCAGGCTAGAGACAGTGCGTATAGGTGTGAAAAAATCTTGTTCTCTATCACTCTCTGCTATCTTTCATTCAGCTGCTGAATCGTTGGAGGGATATTATTCGACGAAGTAAAGCGGACTTTCCCAAGGAATTGCGCCGACCTCCCTGATTCCTCCTACTACTAACAAATCTTTCTGGCCTTTGCCAATAACATCTTTAACAACAACTGTAAATCTAAGTCGCTCTACTGATTTGTGCAATAATTCCAGCAGAAAAGGTCAATCTCTTTGATCATCACTGTTTTCCCCCAATTCAACCCCGGTCCAACTTTGACAATCTCCTCCTATTCAGCGTGTCCCATGCCATACTCGTGATTAAAATTAAACAAGAAAAAATGGGTTCCAAAATCTATGAACATTAAGAAATCAAAGGGGTCCCCGGATGGTATTCCTACTAGTTTTGAAAAATGTGATTATAACTGTCGCTTCGTCCTAGATCTATTATACTCTCTATGCTTAATATTCATTTTTCTCACAGTGTTTTTGGAAGCGCGCAATTCTTTCCACAGAAAATTGCCCCATCTTGATCCTTCTAGTCACCCTATAGCTCTCATTTGTATCCTATTTCTAAGATCTTTGAAACCTTCCTGAACTCTTCTCTCTTAGATCTCTGTGATATCCCATTAATTTCTTTCCGATGGCTTCAGTGTTCGAGATCTATAGCTCTGGAGATATACTTCCTAATTCTCTACAAATTTATAGTCTTATCCTTAATAGTATTAGGAAGACTATCGGGTGGCAAACTCGACATACTCCTTGAGAACATTTTACAGGGCATGGCACGCGTCTTGCTTGCTCTCTTTGGCGTTTCCTTTTCCTTTACTTGTCGTCCTTAGAATTTTTTTTTCAAATTATTCATATATCTCTTATTCATGTTATTTGTATGGGTTGCTAACTTCGAGTTTTTGCTTTTCCTTTGTTTAACGATTCTCCATTCTGCTCATCTATCTTATTCCATTCAGTGAGTCTCTCGATTATGACTCGATTCGTCCATTCTTTGCATAACTGGTACTTTCTAATACTTGTCTATTCCTGCGGATTTGCATTATACAAAGTTCAAACTTCGTCATTACATTCTTTTTCGATGTCTATTATACGCTAATCTACTGGTATTAGAATTTTATCCCAATACGCGCGTCAACTCAACTTAATTCTTCTTCGTAGAAAATTCTTATCTCCTTTACACACTACCATAAGATTACCTACGATCAAAACTCTATCCTTCTTTCTAATGTACATTCTTTTTAACTTTACCGGTGGTGTTCGTGTTTTTACTCCTACTCCTTCTCTAGTTTTGGTCTTCTTTCCCTTTATTCTTTTGCGATCTAGCCACTTACTCTACATAACCTATATCGAAGTTCACCTTATGGAAACGGCTATTCAATAAAATCATTCTTCGAACAACTGCTGCCAGGAGACTTTAGGGCATCTTATAGGGATTCTAGAGTTCACTAGGTCGTTGTAATTTGAAACTGTCGAGACTTTCTTCTGCCTATTTCATGACAGCTTGTCAGCAGTACATTTCCATCATCTCTCGAGTATTCTAACAGGGTTTTCATCGCACCCTCTAATATAAAAGGGTTCTAATGTGAGTTAACCTGCCTTCCCAAATATATATGGCAGTGGGTGAAGTGTTCTTCCAAATCATTCCTCGTGGGAGGACATTTACCTGTTTCACTTGACTTATTAGCTTGTGTAGGGTCAAAGTCCCAAAGGTCCAAAAAGCCCTTTGATAACGCGTTTCCGTCTTTTTCCAATGACATGACTACCTTTTCTGTTGATGATGATGTTGAGAGCTCTCCATCAATTTCCTTATAGATATAACTCTCAGAGGAGCATATATATTCAGACGGATACGGCCCACTTCGTTGTAATACCACCACCTTATAGCGATCACACTTCTTAGCAACAATGAGGATTGACAAGTGTTCAGAACAGTGCATTTTTCGTTGGCAGTGTGCAGGGATTGCAGAGCGGAGAAGAACGTTGGTATCGAACGCGGTAGTTTAGGAAGTATCGTATGCTTTGACAAGGATCGGATTTTGTTAGATGTGTTATGAGGAGTTGTTATTGTATTATGAGATTGATTTGATTGAGTAGTGTGAAACTTTTTGTTTTTATTTTATTTGTTAATACTTCTGTCAATGGAAGGTGCTTCCCATACCTGTTTTCTAAGAATAACAAATCTCACTCGCAGAGGCCCTGCGTGGTGGTGGAGCCATCATCATACGAACATTTTCCACCACATTTACATTTTGTGCGAGATTATATAGGCTTTTATTTTTCGCCACCATTACCAAATTACAATCCTACTTTCCCAAATAATGGCCTCTGCCCGTGGAGCGGAGGTGGCAATTGAAAAAAAAAAAAAAAAAAAAAAAAAAAAAGAGCTACTTACTAACTTCTCTGCTCCACGTTGGGAAAGGAAAAAACTAAAATAATTTAACTTTAGCTTTAAAGCAATATTGGTTGGACGATGATTGCAAATCGTGAGGCAGGTAAATTAGACAAAAATCTGCACTAATGACAGTTAAGAAGAGATTAAACTGCTATATGTCCCTGGACAAATAAAAAGGAATTATTAAAAAAAAAATGCTAAAACGGTACTGTAAGGAAATTGGGAGGTAAAAAGAAGAATTTTGAATTTTCATTTTCGTACTGGCCATACAAGGACGAATATCCTTATGAGAGCAGCAACTGAGGTGGTGTGAGAAATTCTGAACCTCAAATAGAAACTTTCAGTGAGTAGGCAAACATGGATTCTTCCAATAAAAGAATCACGAGAAAAGAAAATATAATGAAAAATATTAAGTAAAGAGGGAAAAAGGCTCGAATTGTGCCGTTTTAAGATGTCGAACGAGAGCGAGAGAACGG
>JABUQX010044080.1:0-27500 GCA_015478945.1 Trachelipus rathkii
GCGTGTGGAATAATTATACGTATACGTAGAGATAAGTATAACTATATATATATATATATATTTAATTAATATAAGTATAAGTATATTATTATTTATATATACTATATATATATATATATAAATATATATATTTATATATATATACTATTAATATTGTAATAATATATTCTATATATAATTAAATATAGTATTATATATATATATATACTATGTTATTATATATCTATAATTATATATATTATATAATATGATTATATAATATTTATTATATAAATCATTCATTCTTATTGAGAGTGTTAAAAATTCGTTAAGTACTTGTTAAATACTTAAAATTATCATAATTGTGCGGAGCAATTGCGGAGCTTAGGTAGCCGGATCTGCCTCAGGAGTGCTGATGTGGGAGATACAAAATTATTGTGAAGCGGTAGGCCGTACATTATCAAATAATATAGATTTATTGTATAATATAAAATGGGTTCTAATCCAACACCGGAGCTTGTACTAATATCGGGCCTAGTAGAATGATACAGGGTCACCACCCAGTTTCTTTTGGATGATGGAACTAATTCGGCTAAAAAAAAATTAATCTAGTTTAACAGTTCTGATTTAAAAACTTATACTCTTTATATAAGCAATAAGGAGCCTAATATATATATATATATATATATAACTATATATATACTAAATCTATTATATCTATATATATTTATTCATATATTATATAAGATCTTAATTTATATAATTATTTATATATACATATATTAATATATTACTTATATTATATATACTATATACTCTACTATAATTTTATATATATATTACTGATATTTACTATTAATATTATTATACTATATGTAATATTTCCAACAGTGCTTACATACATTTATGCCACCATACAGTAGATTGCAAATTTTCCCCACAGGGTTTTATTCATTCCGGAACCAATTCTTCTCCATCTCTATCCTCACCTGAATTTTTCAATTACCATACGTTAGCCATAGCTCGACCATCATAGATACATCCACACTATCACATAATACTAAGACTTTCTCTAGATTCTTGCCCTATCTCTCTCTCGTCTACTGATACTCACTGGACTAGAAACATCTTATGGAAGTAGCTTCTTACCCTATTCATTAATTGGGTACAAACCTGAACTCTCAACTCTGATATATTATCGTTCATATCAAACTTAACTTATAATTTTTCATTTATGTATATATTTCATTATAATATATCCTTATATATTTTCATTTTATTAAATTCTGATATATCACAATACTAATCAAGATCTTTTATGATTTAAATAAGTATACCGTCATAAAGAAAACCTATACCAATTTATTGTAAACTATATGTACTCTTTTTGGTATATAATATTGTTTCTAAATGTATATTTTTATAATTCATTGTTATTTCTTATCTGCTTAGATCCAGTTTTTATAGTTTCAAATACGAGGCTACTTATATAGATAAAATTTTGTAAATTTTGTCAATTTTTATATAAATTTTTATTTAGTTTTCACTATATAATTTTTAATATATTTTATATAATCGTAAATACTATTGACATTATATTTCTTATATAGTTCTATTTTATGTACTTAAATATGTCTTGATGTACCTCTCCCTCGATTGTCTCAGTTTGCCAGGGCGACCCGTCCTAAGTACTATTATCATCCCACTTGTGGCACGCTTTCTTGTGATGTCTATTGTCTTATCTATTTTTCATATTCTTATATTTATCTATATCTTTATCTCCTTCTCACTTGTTTTATCAACAAATAATATACATACGTTATCACCAAATTATTCATCTTGATATTTTATTTCTTTATTTGCTTTTATTTATTTTTATATTTTTTCTTAGCTTTATCGGAGTCATTATTTTCAGCTCACGCATATAATTTATCCTTGTTCCAATTATATACCGATGTATCACTGAGCCGCCTGGTGTTCCCCTAGTCGCATTGGTGTGTTGTTTTACTTGCTAATAATTATAATTATTAGCTCTGTTCTCTCTAATATATTTATTATTAATATCTATATTAATATTTCTTTATATATTACTTCTTCTATTCTCTATAACTGTACCTCTATATCTATTATTATATATAGTATACTATATATATTTTTTACTATCTATATAAAATATATATATATATATAATATCTCAGTATTTACAGATTATCTCTATTCAGTATGTCTCTCTCTTTTTTATATAGTATAGTAAATATATTCATCTATATTGCACCTTCATTATTCTATTATTCAATTATAAATACATTCAGTACTTATTTAAGTTATGTCATTACTCATTACTTTATATTACTTAATATATATAATATACTCAATCATAATTTAATCTCAACTTACTAACATAATTACATATATCTTATTTTATTATATTGAATTATCTACATGGGTTCATGCCATATATATATAAAACAAGTTGTTTTATATATTTTTCTATCTACTTTTTCTTTCAATATTTCAATTGCTTATTTCAGGATTGTTTGTACCCAGTTTTCTATTTAATAGCAGCAGAATTAAACATAATTTCTCATAGATAGAAAAGGAGAGAAAGAAAAAATAATTCACTTATCTCTCTTTGATAATTTTGATAAATTACAATTTAAAGTCAAATACTGTAGCGATTGTGCGAGAGCCCGAGAGGAACTAGCGACTCTTTACTGGGATATTTAATTCTGTAAGTGAAAAATTTTCTATCTAATCTTATCCGACATCAAAATGCAGAATCAATTGTTCTCCGATATACCTATCATAAAATTTATAATCAATAGCAAATCTAGTTATAGTAATCCATGTATGGATAATTATAGGTCGAAATTTAATCTGCATCGTAGAATCCATATAGGTCGTAGGCTTGAAAAATTTATGTTTAGTGTATGGCTATTCGTCACGATATCAAACTCTATATAATAATTAATAATTTAAGTGAGTATATTTAACACTTTTATTTAGTTACAGGTATCTATATAGTTTCATAGTATATATTTTGATTTAGCTTAAAATTTCACTTAGTAATTCATGTATATAACTAAGTTTATAACTATGTCACTATTTAATAAAATATCCCAATACGGAACGTATTTTTACTCAAAAACATTTATTTTTACGTTCCTTAAGCTCTTTCAAGTATTAGGAAATGAAAAGTTCATTTGAAAAAAAAATCAAAATCAGCTTTTCTTTTTTTCTAATACTTTTATTAATAATTATTATTATTAATATAATTAGTGATTTTATAATTAATAAATTTTTATAAATATTTTAGTATCTCGTTCACTTTCCTCCAGAATACGTAAATCTAATTTAGGTAGATACAGGCATAGGTACTATACATCAATATATGCAAATAAGATGTAAATATAAAAAAAAATGAGCCTAGACTGTTTATCTTGAACACTTACTAGTAGGAACTGTGTTGTGTCTTCAGACTCAACGGGATCATAATAGTATAATCCCTTCTTAAATTATATTAATTTTCATATTATACTTATCGAAAAACTGAAAATTACAAACAAATCTTCTTTGGATTTTAATATATACAATAATAATGCAAACTTGTATATTAGATTGAAATTGCTACCGGCCAGCTTTCCCGCCGAACAGGCAGAAACCTATCAATTTATCAGTATTTTCATTCATACCGCTGTAAAATACCTTTAATATTGCTCTATTTTCATTATATACTGCTGAATACTGATTACTAACATTCACTATTAGTAATATAAACATTCTTTTACTCCTTATCATTCAAGGTTACGGAAGCTGTTGTGGACGAAGGTTTATGAGTAGTGGAGTGATTGAGATTAGGGTATATAATCTAGTTCACCGCTCCACTCACTGGTAACAAATTTATTTACTTAGTGGCTCAACTTATCGACATACCTATATATATTATAGGTTAGGTAATACTATATTATCAATCGTATCTATCTATTAATAATATTAATTATATAATACTATATATATATATCTTATATATATATTTCATATAATCTTTTTTTTATATAATCTATATACATATTATATATATAATATAATCAGTACATTACTAATATTATTATAATTAATTATATATATATATCCAAAGCAATTAATAGCACATATAATAAACATTTGAAAATAAAAACTACATCAAATGAATTGTTATTTATTATTATATATATAATAAGTAAGATTAGAACTAAAATTTAAAACACGAAAGCGGATCATGAAAATCTGACAGAAGAAATTACTGAGATTGTGGCAATGCGTCCAATAGTAATGCAAAAGTGCGATTTTTGTATATAGACATTCTTTCTTGAATGTTTTTATTCTTACACTTTTATTCCTGAATTCGTATTGCTCCATTGACTCGGGTTTTAGACTAACTTCCATTAGAGTATAGAATAGAAAGTTGACGTTCGGACACACCCGTCACCACAGGGGGCTATACATCCGGATAAGTGTTGCATAGGCCTCTTAACGATGTTCTGTATTCTCAAGTTACTTATTCTCAATTTATGAAACTTATTTACCATTCACTTATTATATATATATAATAGTTATATATTATAATATATTAAATTTATATTGATATACTATAATATATATATAGTAATTACTATTATTTGTTATTACTTTATCATCTCTATCTACTTCTTATATGTTTACTTATATATACTAACTTTCTAGCCCTTAGCATCTAGTATATACGCGTATAGATTCACACATACCCATACACACTATATCATTAGATTATAGCTTACTACACTTATTATCAGCTATACTCATCATATACTATTCATTATATCTATATATATACTTATATATATGTATCTCTCTCTTAAATCTTAAATATATATCATATATATATATTCACTATTAATTACTAAATAATTAGAGTATCTATACCTCTATTACCTGTGCGTTAAGATACATATTATCTTTTCTTTACTGTAGGAATAAATAATTGGTATAGCTTTTACAATTTTCAATTTAATTAAAATCGATAATATATTATTATTTTCTATCTATATATCATTATTATCTATTATATTCTATCTTAATATCTATATTCTTAATCTTATTACTATAATTATCTATCTATATTATATATTATACATCTATAATATTATTATATATATATCTACAATATTTATCTCAATTACACAAAACGATTCTTTACTTATATATATATTAAATATTTTGTATCTAGAAGTATAAAATTTGTTTGTAATATGTAATTTCTGCTTAATCTGTATATGCATCTATATTATATATTAAGCAATCATTTTATATTAATTAATAATACTATATATACTGTATAGGTATTATCTTATCTATATTCTTAATATATATCTATATATATATCTACTATTATATTAAGTATAAAGTAGAATATACTATTATATTATCTTTAAATACTCTTAAATAATATATTATTATACTATCTCTTATATATATATACTTATATATATATATAATACTTTAATTTATTATATATTAATATTCTTAACTATGATCTCTATCTATAATCTGTAATCATTTATACTATTAATATAATTATTATATTATTTATATTATATGTTTTAATATAATATATTATATATATTATATATCTATTATCTTATAATTCATATATATTTTATATATATTATCTTACTTCTTAACTCAACTCCCAATATCTAATATACTTACATATATTAAGTATATATACTAATGTAATAATATATTATTTACTATCCTAATATATAATTAACTATTCATATTTATATTTTATACAATAATATCATCTCTTCTCATATATATAGATTTATATATTAATCATATTATAATATATATCTTATATATATTATGTTCTCTATTTTCTACTTTCATACGTACTATACTTCACACCGGTCTGTGATTTATTCTCCTATTATTGTTAGATTGACCCTCTTTTATCCCTTTTAGTACTCCGCTATGTCTATTATTCATTATTAATTATTTATGTATTTATTAAATATATAAATTGACTACGACTTAGTTACTATTCATGGATTAACCTCCTGATTCATATAGTTATTTTACACTCGCCGCATCGTAGTACTTTTAATTTAATATACCTTTATATCCCTCATAAACTACCATGCGTTACTGATAATATATATGTCGGTATGTATCTTCCTATTATACTAGCGACTTATCTTTCTCACTCCTCCTCACCTCATACCTAATACCTCTTATTAATATAACTTATATATATTATATACATAATTAACTCTACACTCTTACCTTAATAACTATACTACCTGCCTCTCTCTCCTTAACCTCACTCAACTCTTAACTTCGTAACTGTCCATATTAACTAACTTAAATATACACAATCATACTATATTAACACAATATAATAGTATATATATATATACGATTACTAAGCTACTTACCTCTTTTACATCTATAACTCCGCGGGTTCTTAGATAATATAAACGATTCTGTTTACAGAATTACTCTTTATTCTGCTACTTGGACTTCTTTGACATTTATACTATTCGTTTGTATCTTATCCAACTAATCTTCTCATTTCGTAAATTATCTTATTTTTAAGTCATGTAATATCATTATCACAATATAGTAATATTGATTCCATATTTTATATATTATATATTATATATAATATATTATTATATATATATACTGATATATATACTTAGTATATACTATAATATTATACTATTATATTATTATATTTAATAATCCTCTCTTTATCTATCTCTCTATATTTGACATTGTATATATATATGTATCTCTCTTTATATATATATATATCTCTTAATATATATTAATATATATATATATATATATATATATATTATATATATATATTATTAATATAATAACGTTATCTACCTTCACAAATGTAAATTATCTTATTCTTTTTTCTTATCCAACTTATTTTTCTTCCGTGTTATTATATTGCCATATTATTCATCATTCACTATAAATATATATATATTCATATTATATTAATATATTTACTCTGCCGAATTTTTTTCTAGATATATAAGTCTATTATAAATATATATTAATATACTTTTAATTTATATATATATATATATTATATATTAATATCATAATATCTTATTATTTCTAGATATTATTATATTATTATATACTATATTATTTCTAATTAATAATAAATCTCCCTATTTTTTAATACATCATGCAAATGATTGCTTCTCAGGATCACCTTTTCTATTAACTAATATCGTGTTGATCTATTTTGTAATTACTTTTTTCGTGCACCTGCCTAGAGACGCTACTTAGTATCTATCATCTTATACTTCGTGCCATTATACTATATCCCTGTAATGACTTAATTATTACTTATATATATAAATAATTCACTTATTTTCTCTCATATCTCTCTATATATATAAATATTATCTTATATATATATATATTATATTTAATATATATAATATATACTTATTCTTTATATCTATACTGTATTATATATATAAACTTATATATCTATTATATATCTCTTATACTATATATATAATATTATATATCTAGTATATCTATTATAAATATATTTATCTTCTTTCTCGTTAATCTGGAGTAATTTCTATAGTATATCTGCTACTATTTATATATATATATCATCTTATATCTATATATATATATATCTATCTTATATTATATATTTTATAATATTATATATTATATAATTATCTATTAATAAGTATATCATATATATATACTATATTTCTTATATATATATACATGTCTAATATAAATAATCTATTATTATTGTTTTATATACTTTTATATATAATTATTATCTATATTATATCTATATATATATTCAGTCTATTTTTAGCATAGCTATTATATACTATATTATTTGTTCCGGTTCAGCTACTATAGCTGTCATCAGCATTAGTTCTATATTCACTGATTACTTTAACTTATTATTTAGATATACCGTTATTAGAGCTAGTTCTTTCGAGTACTTTTCATAGCTTTAACCAATTTATATATCCTATCTAGGCACCAATTTACACCGCCTCAATTTCCTCGAGTTTTAAGCTTCTGAATGTTGTAATGATAATTCTTACTGGAATTTTTTAGCTCGAAGTCATAGTGTATTGGGTTTTATGCGCTAACTATATTTTAATTAGTGCCATGCGCCGCGGAATTATATTATATATATATAAATATATCTCGTATAATCTATATTATCAAATATATTTTATTATATCTTATATATTTAAAAATATTATCTATATAATATATATTACTTAATATAAATAGTATATATATAGTGATATATATTATCTATTTAAGTCTATTTAATATCTAATCTATAAATATATATAATACATATTATCATATATAATTTATATATTGATATAATACTCTATTAGATCCTACTATTATATTATAGTCTATATATTATATCTCTATATCTATTATAATATTATATAGTAAAATATATATAGCGTTCAAATGGTTATAATACATAATAAGCTTCTCTTATCGCTCATTAGTTTATTTTAGATTCTATTTGTATATGAATTATTTAATTTATCCGCCATAAACATACTCACTATTAACCTCTCACCCTATCATGTATGGTAAATAAAATGATATAATAGATGATAAAATAACTATTAAAAAAAGTCAGTTCGAAACTCTTAAGTTAAATCATTTTAGAGTATACCTAATCCTATGATTTTTCATACAATATATTCTAGTTTATTTCGGAATGTCTTATATCTTTCCTTTGAGGGTCTTATATCTAATATATAATAATAATTATAAAATGTAAGTGTTTTATGAGTATGTTAACCCTTGGTTCATAGTCATCAATAATACTACTAAACAATATTCTATTTAACTTAATTAGCTTACTTTTTTCGAATAAATTTGACTTACTTTATTCCAATACTATATATTAATATTAATATATTAATAGTGAAGTTATAATTTCAAAATATTTAATCACTCGTATATATATATAATATTTTGTTATGATATTATAATAATATATATATATTATATATATTATTAATATATATTAAAATAATATATTATATAATATCTTATAATAGTATATATTATATATTATATTAACTATATTATATATAATATATTATAATATCTATATCTTATATAATATTTATTAATTAATTATATTACTACTTTATATTATATTTTCTATTTATATATTAATAATATTATATATATATCATATATATATATAATTTTATTAATATATATCCCTATTTCTCACGTTTCCTCACAGTCTAGTATTACCTATTAACTAGTCAGTTATATTACATATATATAAATTATGCTCAGTAAAAATTTATTCTAATATTTACAGGTGGTAAAAATTGCGATTTATTTCCAAAATTTCCAGATTTTCTAAGTTCACCAAAGAAGAAACTGACTTTTTTTTAATTATTAATAAAGTATATTTTGCATTCCAATTACTATGCAGACGAATTGCGAGTTTGTATACATTGGAGACTGTATAGGAAAAGGCTAAAAGGGTGGATAAATATTATATATTATTATATAGGCTTCTACTACTTATAATAATAATAAAGATCGTATTATATATATATAGATAGTTAGTTATTTAGTAATTATATGTAATTATGTTATATATATATATAGTGTTAGTTGGTCTAGCTTTCCATGATTACTACTTTCTTGATGTTACTGGAGCATCAGAGTATTCAAGCTATCAATAATTTTAGTCTTTCTCATCTATCTAATAGATAAATAATTAGAATTCACTCTATAACTAAACATATAATTTCATGGAGACTGCTGATCGGAGTGCTTAGAGCTTTATCAATATATATATACATAGAGTCAGTTCTGTTTTGTAAGGTGTTTAATTTGTCCCTGTCATACGGTGATCTAATTTACATCTGTTATAATGGTTTACTTTACCGCTATAGTTTTCTTCTTGAAATTGAAACTAATAAATTTTTTTGCAATAATGATATAATAATAATCATATTCTTAATTATATATATGACTCTACTTTAATTTATTATCTACTCTATTGTATATGCTTCATTTACTATATATATATTCTATATTATATTATAGTCGTATTAATTGCATATGGAGGAGTTTGGTGTATTGGCTAAGCGCTAATGGTGCGGTGTGTGGTGCGTCCAAATACTAAATTTTGGTTATGGATAGCGGTGTACGTATATAACCTCACTACTCCAGTGGTACAAGTGCGTAAGTGCTTAGTGGGCGTGTTAGCTGCACAATTATTTAGGTGGCGTATGGTGCGGATGCGGTTACAATGAGATAATTCTTAGTGCTACCTCTTGAAGAGAGGAAGAAGTAGAAGATAAGTTGGTAAGGTTGCGCGTTTTGTGTTAGGAGACAATTGAGTATATAGATAATCTATTACGGTGGTTCAGTGTTGTTTCAGATAATGAGGAGCTGCTGTCGATTATGGATGCGGATGTAGGTGTGGTCGTGCGTGTGGTGAGGTGACGAGGTGAGACCTTGAGGTTGAGTGTGCGAGTTTGTTGAGTAGTTGGTGGGTGAGCGCTCGTAGGTTGGGAGAGATGAAGAGTGATAGTTGCTAAGGCTCTTGCCACTTTCTAGTAGCTACTGTGTCAAACACAGACATGATTAAGTATTTCTTATTTTTGCTGATCTTGGTTTTATAAAGATCTCTACTATTTCGCTCTTATAAAGAACATCTTTTACTAATATATTCTTCTCTATAAGACTACTGTTATTACTTAAATAACATTCTCTCGTTTCTATTGATTGGTTAACGTTGAATATTGATACTTCTCATTATTCACATATTTTCTCTAGTTTCGGTATTGGAAACTAAGGTCCATGTTTCTATCAAAATATATACAATACACTAACAATGCATTCAGAAGTACACAATAATATCACAAATATGAGTGTCTGGCCCTGCTCAGATGTACTACGAGAAGATGGGAGGCGATTACAGTCGCGATAGAACACAACACGAGCAGAGCAGGGACGTCGACTGTCAGGGATACTATTGCTAATCAACTCTCATTAAATTACTCTATCTTCATCACCAGTACTTTGTTTTATACATTTTGGCGATTTATCACCGGAGTAAGCCGTTTGGTCGCTATCAGTTCGGCGTCCGATATCCGGCGAAGGTTTGAAAGCACGCATAGCTAAATTTCACTTTATATCTGAGCAGCATCACCGCTCTGGTCCCTCTGCGCTGAGCTAGCTTGGCATGAAGTAACGCGTCCTCATAGGCTTATGAACCTCCCGCCCGCTTTCCTTGCGATGCGGCGGGTACCTGCCACGAGCACAAGCTTTGCTTCTGCGTTCGCTCCCGTTTTATGCGCAACTAGCGGTTCTTTTTCAATGATATAGCTTCCTCTTTAATCCGTGCTCCCCTCAACACGAAACTAGCACAAATCGGTAGTTTCAGACGAAGACCTCTTTTAACTGATTGTGCGAGTGCACAGTTTAATATATTAGCTAACTGCTTATGCCCCACTAAATACTATACTTCATAAGCATGTTTCTTGCGTGTGCTTATTTGGAGCATATATTTGGCCCCCATTAATCCTTAATATAAACCCCCACCACACACCACTGGATTCATTAATATTCATTGCTGTGTGTTTTTGTTTATCTGAGGCTCTCCATTAATATTATGTATATAAATTATTCTTCTATATATATATATTCTATAATATCTCTATTCTATTATTATATTATTTATATCTATTATATTCTATATATATACTCTATATATTAAATATATATATAATATATATCTCCTTTCCAAAATTCTAATACATATATATATATATATCATCTCTATATATATCATCCTTCTATTCTATCATTCAAATAATATGTTAACCTTTGATTATCACAATATTATATATAAATTTAGTAAGCATCTACGAACTAAAAATTGTATTGTATGTGTGTGTTGTTTGTGGGTGTGTACGCTATGAGCGCTGGTGTGCAGCCAGAGCGCGCGGCCGGCGCGCGCGCGGCAGCATCGGACCTAGCGACGCGAAGAGCCGACGAGCTTGACGAGCGCGAGTGATAGTGAAACACGGAAGTCACAGTCACGGATGCGAAGGATCATGAGAGATCGCTGGGAGTAAATAATTTTCATCATGGCCGCAAGAAGATGCGTGGAAGAAAGAGCGAAAACGAGCGGTAGAGATCATCGTGATCAGTAGAGGTCAGAAGATAGTAACTTTTCACACAAAAAATGCCTCAATTCATAAAACCAGAAGAGATATATAAAACTAGATTAATTTCTCACTCGTTTGAATACTGGAGTGCTTTATTTGAACTGGGGAGGTAAAATAACTGATTAAATTTCAATAGAGGAGTCCCTTCTCGTTTAAATAGATTTTTATGGCTTTTTACGACTCGAACCACCGAATAGCTGCTCCATGTTCGAGCTCTAGAATTGAGATCAACCTCTGTTCTCCTTTATAGGTTCTCCTCCTTGTATTAAGGACTTCCTGGTTGTAAGTGAAGTACGACAAATGCTTGGCTTCCAGATTATATTTTCTACATCTTATTATTTACTCCTCTAATTTATATTCTATTTCTTTTGTTACATCGTTTTATGCCTAGTTCTTATCGTTTTTTAATGTCTTGTATGTACATGTTTCTTTTCATTATTTACTTCGATTTAGTCGGTCAATTGTATGGAGATATAGGCTTATCTTTTTGTTTTGATTATTTGTTTTTTGTCTTTTATATAATATATATGTATATATATATATATATATATATATATATATATTATATTATTATATCTTAATATATATATATTTTATAATTCCTTAGACTATACTTAGTACCTGTTATATATCCCGTATTTTCTCCTTAGCCTTTATCACCTTGTTTATTATCACTGGTTGATTAGAGAGGGTGTAAACGTTCTATTCACTCAAGTTGTACTATAATTTTTATTCATACATAGATCCTTTCCCACACTCTGGTACAAGTGATAGATGAGACGTTACTGCAAGCACGCATACGACTCTGTTAACGACTCTGGCGAAATATTCTACAGATCAGAACTGAAAAGTTGACAATTATGGATGATAGACACAGAGTCTCGATACCAGATGATATAGAACGGCCTGTAGTTATTCGCTACATTATATATCACGTGGAGTTTTAAATTTTGCTTGTTGACCAGTTTTGGTTTGATTATACACGGGTTATCATTACGCTCTCAACCGGTAGGCTCATAACCTTTACTTAGTCCGGATTCTACGCTCTAGAGGGCTATTCTCACTAAAACATAAGATGAAGTGCTTTACACTGAATCGAAACGCTATTTCTCTAATGTAACACATGTTGTTATACGAAGCTATCTAAATAAACTATTAGTGAGAATCTGTCAATTGTTGCTGTTTCGAATAGGTCATATTAGTGAAGTCTTCCTTCTCCTTTCTTAAAGCCTGATATAATAGTGCATCTTTGTAGTCAACAAGACTTTTGTTTTATAGCTTAGGATTAAAAGCTTCAAATTGGTAATAATACACTAAAGCTTGCCAAATTCGACTACGTACGACTAATGTCGTCTAAGCAAGCGTCAGAAGACGACAACTATAATGACATTAGATAACTAAAAACGACTAATGACGATTAAACGACAAAAGCTCTCGACGACAATCGACAAAATCAAACAGACGACTTATCCCGAATAAAGGCGACTGAAAGCCTAATTTCACTAATAACAAAGAAGAAAATGTCGATTAGAGCAAATTCGACTAATGTCGACTTAGCAACAAAAGACGACTAATAGAAAATTATGACAAGTAGAAAATGTCCATAAAGACATTTTACTACCATGACTCTTAGTTGAAATATTATTTCAACTAAGGTTTGATTTATGAAATATACGAAAGAGTCCTGCACAATAATACTTACTCTTTGCAGATTTTATAGAATTTAACCCATCATGATCACGATTCTTTTAGACAACACGCACTACTACCTTTAGGTGAGATGTTATTCAACCTAAACCACACAGTCACAAATACTCGAACCCGATATTTAGTACGAATGCCTGATTAATAGGACTGATATCGTAAGAATGACTTTATTTGAGGCATAGTAAGATTAAACCCATGCTGATTGATTAGCAAGCCTTACTGATTTACTGAGACTGCTAATTTTGAAACCTCAAAATAGGAACTCGGTTAGAGCACTTCTTTTTGTACTCTATGCTACGATGATAAAATAATTCGAACTATTTATGAGCACAATGTATTCGAACGATTGAGTTTGAGAACTCACAAGAAGAGCTCGTAAGATGAACTGATAAGCTTTAATTAGCTTCCTTCATTGCCAACTCAGATAAGGAGTAAAAACTCATTCTTCCAAATTATGACATATATCTAGGTTGACGTTTTCAAATATATATATATATATATATATATATATATATATATATATATATATATATATATATATATATATATATATATATATATATATATATATATATATATATATATATATATATATATATATATATAAATATATATAATATATATATTATTTATTTATATATCTATAATATTTAAAATATATATATATTATACGTTATATATATATATATATATATATATATATATATAAGCGTTTAGTCATAAAAAATGTATGAATAAAATACATTGAATTTCCAATTTTTATAAGATGCAGCAGAACGAAGACCCACGCTTCCCGCATCCCACCAACTTCATCCCCTACACCCACCTCTTTGAAAGAGGAAAACATCTTCTTTAATTTATAGGGCTACAGTTGATAGCATAATCAATAGTTGAAATAAATTATTGAGAGGTTATACTTCAAAAATAATAACTTTTCAACTCTCTTTGAGCATTTAATCCACTACTTTTTTCATCATAGACCATAGAAAGAGATGTCCACTTACAACATTATTACTGACAAGCAAGGTAAGTCCTTGTTAACTACAAAAGATCAGGATGCGTCTCCTTATGCATCCTTCACCATAAAAGATGTTGTTCTTCCAGGGAAAAAGAGTTTCTCCTTGACGTACTGGTAGACTGTTTTGATATCTGCGTTCATTTATAAATGGTGTTTGTGGATAATTTTGAGGCAACATTCTCTGTTCTTTGCTCTTCTTGAACTATTTCACACTTGTATATTTGAATTTCTCAATATTTTCCGCCGACGCTGTCTTTAACCATCTCCGAAAAAACCTGAGAATTGAAAAATTTGGTATGTTATGTTTTGTGTTTAAAAACTTTGCTGTGGGATACAACTCATTGCTCGCTCTTAAAGCGAACCTTTTGTTATTTTCTCTCAATATCGTTGCTTTCATTATTTCAATTCTTTGATTGTCATTTCCAATGATAGAAACACTCTCTTCAGAGTGGTTGTGAAAGAAATAGCATCCGCTATTGCTGATGAGTTTTTGCTGATTATCATGTTAATATCTTCGAATGGTTAGGTAATGCGTCGCAGTTGGTTAAACAAGAATTGTTATGGGATCTTAGAGCATCTATTTTATCACTAGATCGGCCACGTAAGCAGCAGTCAGATAAATTAGGATTTCACACCAATTATTATTCATCCATTGTGCTTTTTTCATTTTTGCCTGCCCATATCTTTGTATTTTTTATCAAGGTTTCAAGGGCAATTAGCTTCCTTAAAACCTGTATCGGAGATCCTTTCACTTTTTTACTCGTTTTTTTATCGACTTCTCTCCTGAGTTTACTACTAAGATGGTTTCTTAACCCAGACGTCGCTCTTCCTCTTTCGAGAATAATTAGGATTACAAAGTACATACATACATTGTAATATTGAATACAATATCGAGGCAATCCCAAACCACACTGGGTGAGAAGGGCATTACTAAATTTCTTCAACAATTGATTTTGAGCCTATATACTCAAACGTATACAAGTGTATCAAAATTATTATACTTTGAGTGTATAAAATCACAAAACCAAGTCGAGATGGTATTAAGTCGAAACTATATTAGTCAAATTCACTCTCGTCAAGTCATCACAAAAGTCTCTAAAATTACTAACAATTGAAATTGGACCTTTTTACATTCACAATCGTATGTGTCTTAGTGCAAATCGAATGCGAATAATCTATTTTTAATATTCGTGAATGCGAATGCGAATGCAAATGTAAATGAGAATAATTTATTTTAACATAGGCGAATGCGAATGCGAATGCGAATGCAAATGTAAATGAGAATAATCTTATTTTAACATAGGACGATAATGCAAAAGTTTTCTTTTTAACAAGGTTGTTTATTTTGTACTTCCAACTCTAATTATATATATATAGATATATATAATATAATATTATAGTATAATTAGTAATATATATATATATATATATATAATATATATTATCATAATATTATTAAATTTTAATTATATAGTATATAACTATATATATATAGTATAATAATATAATAGTATATATAGATATATAATTAGATATATATAGTATATATACAGAAGTTCACATATATAATATAAAGTATACTAATATATATAAATATTATATATATATAATATAATATAATTATTATATTATATATATAATATATAATATATATATATTTATATATATAATAATATAGAATATATAATATATATATAGTTAACTTTTATTATTATTGATTACTATGATTATTATTACAATTATTATTACGATTACAATTGATTTTATTATATATTATTATTATATTGATGAAATTATTATATTATTATCTAATTATTATTTATTTATTCTATTAATTATTATATTTTATTATTAATTATTATTATATTACTTAGTTATATTATTTATTATTATACAATTATTATAATCGTAATCGATTTATTATTATTAAATTATTTTATTATTATTATAGTATTATTATTATTATTATTTATTTTCTTATTATTATTATATTATTTATTATTATTATTATTATTATTAATTATATTATTAATTATTACATTATATTAGGATTACGATTATTAAATTATAATTAATTATTGATGTATTCAATTATTATTATTATTATTATTATTATTTTATTATTATTCATGTATATATCTATTATATGAATTATATATTTAATATTATTTAATTATTATATTTTTATATTATTATTATACGAAAATATCTTCCTATATTGAGCGTGGTATTTCTATTAGCCACAAAAACTTAAAACTCCAAATCTCCTCAACAACTCTTTCTATAAAGTATATAAAAAAATTTATTAATAAATTTAATAAATACAAACTCATCAATTGTACTTTTGTAAAGTCTAGCCATTTTATTAACAACAAACTGACTACTATCACAGTACCAATTATTATAGCAAGTCAGGATTATGATAATGATTATAACTATCATCAGCCTTTTCATAATATCAATCACTACGTTTAACATTTCGTTTTTAAATATTATTATATATATATAATTATTATTATATTAATATTATCTGATTTATATTATCATTATTATTAGTTTTATTATGATTATATAATTACTATTTATTTATATTATTATTAATTGATTATGGTCAGTCGAGCGTAGCATGTAGCATGACAGTAGCAGGTAAAGGTACAGTAGCTACGTAATCAGGTTTATTCTTGTTATTTAGTATTATTAATTGGTAGGAAGTCGAAGCCGAGAAACAATTAATGAACGCACATCCTACTTAGATGCATCAATGGTTTATGGGTCTACGGACTCAATTGCCAGTAGTCTCAGATCATTTAAGGGGAGGAAATCGTTAAGTATCGTTCAGGAAGCGAATAGTATCTCTATATGCCACAGGCGAACTACCCCTGACATCTGCCCTAGATCTTTTCTTCCGGTTAGAGGATCACCTCAAGAATTCTTTGCAGGTTTGTAAATTTTAAACGTTAAAAAACGTAAATTATTTTACAACTCCTTCATTAACTTTTTTGGAATTTATATATCTTCGAAAATTGTTAGTTATTTGACTTCAAAAGCTATAAGTCGTTAAAATAGTGCTGTAATCTAAGAATAATTTATTACGCAAAAACTATTCCCATATGCATGTGTTTTATGAATATATTACTAATTTTATTGTAATTGTCTCTTGAACTCAAATAAAGCTAAACTTTCTATAAAATGAGGGTGAATATTCCTTCTCCTTATCAAGTTTAAATAAACACCAAGATAAAAAATTGTTAGAAAAAGAAATGAGAAAAAAGAAATGGTTGCTTGTTCTCGAGAGCGGGCGTCAAACCTCCTTCCCAAATCCTTCCAACATATATACGAGTATATGTTTAATGTTGTAATTTCTTCAAAAGATTTGATCTCTCTCTCTCTCTCTCTCTCTCTCTCTCTCTCTCTCTCTCTCTCTTCTCTCTCCCTTCTCTCTCTTCTCTCCCTCTTCTCTCCTTCTCCTCTCTCTCTCTTCTCCTCTCTCTCTCTCTCTGGACTTTTATAACTTTCTGACAATTTCCTCGTTCTCAAAAGATTCGCTCGAGTTTGCACTGCCTTTTGTAAATTGTTTCATCTCTGTCAGTTAAGTTTTGCCTTTTCTTCCTGCTAGAAGCTCAAACCATTCAAAGTGTGATGTAAAAGGGGGGAGGATATCCTCTTACGCATTTAATAATCGTCACAAAAATTTAACATTTTCTCTAAGATTTATAATTTTATATTAATATAAGGATTTGGTAACAAGGGAAAAGGTCAAAGTTCATCTTTGATTACCAGAATGCCTTCCGTTGTGCTGATCTTTTTCCAGTTCTTTTGGACTTTTGCTTTTGTGAATCTACTGGTGTAAAATAGATCTAGACATATTAAAGGCTTTCGATAAATCTGTTACAATGCTTCAGTTTCTAAGGTTCCTTATCGTTATCTGTCCTATTCTTTGTAACATTTTCTCTGATTTCTTTTCCAGTTATTCAATTGCATCTGTTGTAGAAGGCCACAATTCATCCTTTAAATATATCATTAATTTTATGTTTTTTAAAGTCTTGTCCTACCTGCAACTTTTCCCTACTTTTCCTTAATGATTTCTGTCATTTAGTCACCTATCCACTGTTATTTCGACTAATCAGCTCTTTGTTATTCCTTTGATGTGAAATGGCTTTCAGTCACAGGATAAGAGAACCTTTGCTAGGAGGTCTTATCTTGGAGCAAATGACCTTAAATCTTTCTCGTATTACTTACTAATTGGAAAGAAGATAAAGGTTGTTTACAATGTCTCAAAGTCTCAGCTCCAACATGTTTCTACTCGACATAATGTACATAGCTCAAACATTTTCGAAACTATACGGATCAAACCATCGTCTGTCCTTGCATTCATGATGTTTATTTTCTTGCATGAACTCTCTTGGTCTGAACAATATATTTCTGATTCTAAAAGACTACTTAATGATTAGGTATTCGAGGTGACTTCAAAATTTTTTCATACCACAGTAGTTGACTGCTCTTTGCAGAGGAGTAATTTCCCTATATATGGAGTACCCATTGCACATCTGGATTACATGGATTTACAAAACCATTCTTGAGATTGTGTTTTCTAATGCATTACCCTCTCTATCAATACTCTTCCTCTTGTTAATTCTATACATTTTCTTTCTGCATTACTCTGCCTTACTCTTCTTATGCTATTTCAATAGATACTGGTCCTCTGGAAAGCAATTTCTAACTTCCTCCACTAATACGAATACATGTAACATATCTATCACAATTCCTCAAATTTCTATGTCTAGCTCACAGATCACAGACCTAACTTCAAGTTTAACCACTAACCTATTTTTAACTTCTTACTAGAAATTATGGAAACCATTGTTCTATTTTACCACTTCTTTTCACTTGTACACTTTCAAAGTTTCAAACGACGCGTTAAGGGATAAGTTGGTCGTTGCCTTGAATCTGTTGTGGATTTGCTGGAATATATTTTCAAATTTTCAATTCTGGATCACTTTATGTAGTCCTCTGGTTCATATATATATATATATATATATATATAGTATATATAATATATATATATTATATAATATTTTATAATAAAAATTTATAATTATATATATATTATATATTATATATATATATTATATATAATATATATATATCGTAAATATATATAATATATATAAAGGTGATTCACGCAGTTGAGGAGCAGCCATCAACTTACTTCACTTCATACGCTCTTTGTAAGACTCCATAACGACATTGCCACGATTTTAAAATGTACAATTGACTCTAGTGATGAAAGTAAATACCAAGTAAGCATTTCCATAAGTAAGCTTTTCTGAAATATGATATTATAATAGATATATTATAGATAATATATATATATATAATATATATATAATATAATATATTATTACTATATATATAATAACTTATATATATATATATTATATAATATATATATATATATATATATATAATATAAATTAATATATTATATCATAGTATATATATATTATATTATGATAATATATTATATAATATATTATATATAATATTATATATATATTATTATACATATAATACACACATATATATATAATGATATATATAGATGTAGTAGTTTGGATAGTATATTATATATATAATATGATACTATATAAATATATATATATATAATATATATAAATAATTCATAGTGAGCAGAAAGGCATAACGGAACATGAGTTTTTTGAAATGGAGGCATGCATTCCTTGGCTTTACCACCACTCAACTAAATGTCATAAACGCTTTAGCTTAACATTGCTTTCTCATGCTTTGTTTCTAGAAGATAAGCTGCCTTCAGGAATTACCTCCATCTTCAAACTCAATTATCATGATGCATTTATTTATTTCATTCCTGAAAAGTGGAATAAAGGGTAATAATGATAATATGATATAGAGTATATATCTATATATATAAATATGTATATATCATAAATAGTATATATAGTATATATTATATATATATATGTATAATATATATGATATATAGTATAAAGTCAGATGAGTTGTTGTTTGTTATTTTTTGTACTTCTCGTCCATTTCAAGGTAGTTGATGAAGTTCGATCACAGTATTCTCTGTTTTCGACTTTTTTTAATCAAATCTTCGGCTTGCTTATGCTATGTTTATCGAAGCCACTGTTTTTTAATTGTTTAAGGTTAAGCGCTTTGTGTTTATGAAATTTTTATTCTTTATATTTAAATATTTCATTACATATATAATATAATATGTAATATAGTATATATATATATAATATATATATATATTATATATATATTATATGTAATCAATATATAATATATATATATATATTATATATATATATATATGATATTAATTGGTTATATATTTATATTATATTATAATATATATATAGAAATATATATATATTAATTAAATATGAACACCTTCGTTGCAAATGATAACTGTTGAATAAGTTTTTAAAATAACAACTACATATATAAAATAAATCTTGCTGTAGTTCATGTCGGTAGAATATTGGGAAATTACTTTGTTGTTTATAATAACAAAGATAAATAAATAATTAGAGACATAAAATGAATATCATAAATTATAAAAGTTATACAATAATTAACTGATTTCTTTTTAAATACTTATGATGTTAAACTTTTATTTGCATATAATTGTTTGTTCACTATATAATAATTCGTGCCTTAAAAATGGAGCCATTTAACACTAACACGAATTTTTGGTCCTGTTCCGCAGCAGATGAAGTAGTCTTCATTGAAGTTGAATCGACAACTGAATGAGGAAGTTCGGTAGGCGTTTATGAACTTGATGTTATTTTTTCTGGTGTAATTTTTAATTAAGTATGAATCACAAAAAAGAATGCTGTCTGAATGAAAATATATGGTGATAGTGGTATGATGTCCTCCATTGTAGTTACATATCATTACATCGAAAATGATTCTTCTCCATTCTTCTGCGATAGTTAATATATAGTAAGTCTACAGGTTGCGCGGTGCCACCCTTTTCGATATGAAGGACTAGAGATATTTGCTTTAAACTTGGAATATAAGTCTTATATAGGCCTACTTGATAAACTGATGCACATCGAGTCTTGGTGACCGTTAGGAATGTATAGTAAGAAGGGGTCACCCCGTAGGGTAGGACGCCGATATTCGCGGCTGTACGGAGCTGGATCGCCAGCCAGTGATTAACATCTGTTCACGAGGAAGAGGCGCGCAAACTTAACAGCGTAAGTAAAGCAGACGCAGAGAGCGACGAACCCTCGGAGTGATTCCAAAAGTAGACGCACACGCCGAAAGTCTGTTGACGACAGATCACAGACAGAGCGCGCGCTTGCGCATACAATATTATCATATTATATATATTATTATTATTATATTATTTATTATTATATTTCATATTATTATATTATATTGGAGAGAAACTTTTACTTCCTTAGTTTGAAGAAATTATGATCACGAAATGATCATAATTTCTGAGTGTGTTGTGCTCCGACTCCGACTTCCGACTCAGCATCCGACTCCGATCCAGCCCCGCTCCGCTCGGCTCGGTTCGGTTGGTATGGTTTCAGCCATCGTTATTGATTGTCTGTATTATCTTATTATTATAATATTAAATAACAAAACTTATTGTTATAAAAACTTTGCCTGATGACATTCTTTACACATTTTTAGAAGTAAATTCGATGTAATTTTGTTATTATCACACGTGGTTTCTTCTTCGCATCCGGTCTCGAGTCCAACTTATATATAAGGTACATGGAGATTAGGGCTTATCGTATGGGTTAACCTATATCTATATATTATATAATATAATACTTATATATTACTTATTAAATTAATCGTAACACGCGCGAATCATGAGTTTATATAGTTAGTATTAATATATATTAGTAGCGTAGTTTAATTAAGTTGTAGTATATGTTAGTATATGAAAGCTATATATATAATGTATTAGTATTATTGATTAATATTAGTAATAAAACTGAAAAATAAAAAAAAATTTAAGTATATACTATATTATATGTCCTAGAAACCCAAAATTTTTATTGGCAAAGTTATTTATTATAAAAAAAAAACATATTAATAGATAATATTTGATATATATATATATGATATTGACAGTCAAAATTGCTGGTTGATGTCAGTGGAATGAGTGTGGAAGCGGATGGCCTAATGTAATATGCATGACGGTTATCAGCGTAATAGTATATCATTAACATGAATATGCGATTATACCAGAGAATAGGGTGTGTGAACTAATGAAGAAGGTACGTACTTATATATTTTATATTATAAAGTATATAGTATATATATATAGTAATATATAAATATACTAGTTATTATATATATATATATAGTATATTATAAGATAATATTATATAATATATGAATCTATATAGTTTAAAGTATATGATATCTGTTTGACTATAATGAGTATGTAGAGAGAGGAGTCATGAGTTAATCACGGAAAGGATCTCGAAACAACACGAAAGCTAAGTCTGGAGGGTCGGTTTACTATATTATAATAACTATAATATATATAAATCATTATATATAGTAATTATATATTATCTTATATATATTATATTATATATTATATATACTAATATACTATATATGTATATATATATATTATATATATATAATATATATATATATATATATATATAATATATATAGAACTAGTAGCAGTGGTATGCGTGAGCTTCCAGTTTATGTCAATGTACTACCAACAGATATACTTGAATGATAAATTCATTCTTCAGGTAATCCATCAAATCTATAATGTGCATTGTTATGTGGCTTCCAAATTGTATGTACGTATTACCGAATACCACTTGATAATTTTTTCTATTTATACCAGAGAAGCTCTGTAGGCGAAGTGGAAAGTTTTATTCTGATGATGTAATCTGAGGGTTCTTGTACCATAGCGAAGAGTAGCATGTCAACGAAATATAGCCATTTTAACTGAGCTGGAGGTTGGGATAATGGGTGACTTGTTGTTGCGTCTTCACCGTTGCATGTTGATTGATAGGTTTCTTAATTCCGAGACACTCTTGTGAAAATTGGAGATTAGTGACTATGAAAATGTCAAGCTAAAATGAGCGCTGGTAGGCCTGATTAAACGGTGTGACTGTTGTTTACGTCTTCACTGGCCTGCATGTTAATTGTTGTTGGAACCTTAAGGAATTTTTGTTAGTTGTCCTAAACTTCTAAGGCCTCTTTAAAAAGGTCTTTTCTTCTTGCTCAGCATTATGAGTGGAGAAGTTGTTGTTTTGGTATATTTGTGCTGTCCTCACTTTCAAAATGTAGTTGATAATATTCGTCTCCGTATTCTTCTGTTTCGATTGTTTTTTCTTCTTCATATTCGTTTTTATCTGATACGAACTTTTTTTATTAATTGGTTTTAAGGTTAAACTACTTGCTTTATGGAATTTTTTACTCTTTATATTAAACAGG
Organism: Trachelipus rathkii; assembly: GCA_015478945.1. Taxonomy (NCBI): domain Eukaryota; kingdom Metazoa; phylum Arthropoda; class Malacostraca; order Isopoda; family Trachelipodidae; genus Trachelipus; species Trachelipus rathkii. Next base: position 24,463 of record JABUQX010044080.1, read on the forward strand.
CATAACAATATATATAAAACTTTCGTTCAAACCATAACAGTAGAATAAGGTTTTAAAAACCATGAACATTATATATGATAAATAAATCTTACCTAGTAGTTTCATGTTTGTAGTAATAAACATGGAAAAATTATTTTGTTGTATATGACATAATGAAAGACATAAAATGAATACCATAAATTATAAAAGTTATTCCATAATTAATTTCTCTTTTTTCAAACATCCTTTATATTAAACATTTCTTAGTATAATTATTTTGTTCACATATATATATATATATATATTTATATATATATATAATATACTATATATATATAAGAATAATTATATTATATATACTATATAATATATATATAATATATATATATACTATATATATATATATATATATATATTTGTAATAATACTATTTCATTCCTTTTCCTTGCGTTCTCTCTGGAAACATGCAAAATTATTTTATTTTTTTTAGTTTCTTTCTTCTCTTGCTTCATTCCACGGCATCACTGCTGTTTTACCATCTTCTTAATCTGAAAACTTACCTCAAACATTTGCCTCTAAATCCGCTTTAGATTACTTCGGAGCTACTACATCTTTTTTTGTTTCTCTTCAAAACATTTCTGCCTAATATTGTAATATCTCCTAAAATCGTGATTTCTACTCTTTCTCTGAGCTTAACGCTGAGAAGGTTTATGATCCTTACCGTATCCCACCTGTGATTCTTAAAATTTATACCTCTGAGCTTGTACTATGCATTTTTTTCTATCACTCCATCAATATTGCATCCTCATTCTGTTGATTCACTTTACTTAGTCTTTTAATTTATTAAGCATTCTATACGTTTTTCAAATATATAAAATTCTTTTAGGGAGCCCTGTAGTTAAAAATTCTCAGGCTCTAAACTTTAATTAAATAAAAAAAAATAATCATTTTCAATCCATCACTTTCATCTATCATCAACTCAACGGCATCTTGTAAAGAAACGCAATTTTCTTAAGATACACACCAAATCAAATCTTCTGTTTGTCTTATTTTTCTTTGTGATCCCTATTGTCTCATTGGGTTTTGAAACAGTCACATGGTTTTTCTCTAAAGGAGCTAATGATAAGGTAGGTGTTCTGACGTCCAATAAAACTTTTCTACTTTCCTCATCTCTGTATGGGAATGTAAAACCTCTTTGTGCTCGGTATATATGTTACATACCTGGAAATGACAAAAATCAAAATATTATCTTGTTACATAGGTGAAGCCTAAGAGTTTTCGCTTCACCACCTCTCCCACTTTCACAGACACTCCAGAATCTCTATATAGTTGTCAAACTATTTTGCCATTCACCTTTGCTCAAAGCCTTTGTTTAAAGTTCATGCATGGCGGGAATTTGGTTATTGGATGAGATCTTCAGCGAGTTTCTCAAGACGAATATAATTCGGGACCTCACCATACTAATATATATATATATATATATCATATATATAGATATATATATATATAATATAATATATATATATATATTATATATTATATATATTATATATATATATATATATATATATTATATACTATATATATATATATATAATATCTATATATATATATAAATATATATATATAGTATATTATATAAATATATATATAGTATATATTATATATATAGTATATATATATATATATAATATATATATATATATATATATATATATACTATATATATATAGTTATATATATATATATATATATATTCATATATATATATGTATATATTACTATATATATATAATATAATATATATATATTATATATAATAATATATATATATATATATATAATATTATATATTATATATATATATATTATAGTATATATATATATAGTATATATATTAGTTATATATATATATATATACTCATATTTCCAAAAGACAGACAACCTATAAGCTTATTCTACAATTAACTCTATTAGCAACGCTTGGAACACATTTCTTTCTCGACCTTTTAACACTACCTTTGCTTGGACATCACCTTAAAACAGCTGCGTACCAAGTAAATGTCAGCCCTTAATTTTGGACTGAATTTTGTTTTCAAAGTTCTGATAGTTTTTTTAAAGGGCTACTTTCATATATATGATATATATATATATCATATATATATATATTATATAATATATAAATATATATATATTATATAATATATATATAATTATATTATATATATATATTATATAATATATATATAAAACCTACCAAATTTCACCAGAATTAGGGAAAATTCGAAAGCCAGTTTTCAATTCAAAGGTCGACATACCCCGATACACTACGTTTGGAAGTGAACAAATAAAAGGTAATTGGGTAAAAAGATAAAGAAAGTGTGTGTTCCAGACTTACTAGAAGAACAAGTGCAAGGTCAAAGAATTGGAAATAAGAAAGATGAGACTGTATTGCAAGGAGTGTCGCACGAGTCTGTTTTCCGTTGTAACAGCGACAATATAAAGAAAGTGAAGCAACAATTCAACTGACAGAAAGAGACTGGAGAGAGAGAGAGAGAGAGAGAGAGAGAGAGAGAGAGAGAGAGAGAGAGGAGAGAGAGAGAGAGAGAGAGAGAGAGAGAGAGAGAGAGAGAGAGAGTTGGTGAGAACAGGAGAGTTGAAACGAAAAAAAGCTCTGCACTCCACCTTTTAAAGGAGTGCAATATGAGTAAAACAACATAACATATGTGAGGTATACTCTATGCAGGGGCGAAAGACATCCCTACAATGGGGAAGCAACATTAGTAGAATTTAAAACTTCTGAAGGTGCCTGCTTTAATATATATATATATATATATATAATATATATATATATATATATATAGTATATATAATATATATATATATATATATAAGTATGAGTATAATATATATATATGATATATATGTATATATATTATATATATATATATAATATATTATAATATATATGGTAAGATGATTGGTAACATGCTCAGTAGAATTTTTGCAAGAAAAGTTCACTTACCCAAGCGTTGAAACCTCCCCCTTGTTACTCCCGG
>JABUQX010044082.1:0-2500 GCA_015478945.1 Trachelipus rathkii
GATAATAATAATAATAATAATAATAATAATAATAATAATAATAATAAAAATAATAATAATATATAATAATAATAATAATATTAATAATAATAATAAGAATAGTTACAGCCCTTGATATTATATATATAAATATATAATATATATATATATATATATTATATTATATATATATAATATATATATAATATATATAGATATATATATATATATATATATCTATATATATATAATATAATATAATATATATAATATATATATAATATAATATTATGAGCACTTTAGGATTTAAACGCTCTAAATCTTCGCGAATATACCAATCGTTTATATTGTTGGCCCCCAAATATTTTTTCAGTTCCTCAACACCATCCCCTAGCACATATGTAAAAAGTTCTCTAAGCGATACTATAGTCTGTTTAGAGGCTGGATCATCGATGTAAATAGATCCACGCCAATGTTCTCTAAACGATCTAATAAATTTTTGCACATCCATAGAAGCCAAGAACTGCTTAATAATAGTTTCATGATCGTCTGTTAACATTTTTTTAAATATGTAATATTCCAGATACAGCGTATAATACGCTACAGTGACATAATTAGTCAGTATTTCCGTTTTCTTCAAATGCCTTAATATTTTCTTACGCGCCTCTGACAGATATTTTATCTGCGGTAGACCATTAATATAGAATCCGTTAGATGTAGGTTCATATACACCCGTTTCACTACACATCCGCCATATTCTAATTTCCATACTGTAAGTATTTAGATATTTGGAAAAAGCTAAAGTGAGCTGCTTACCATCGCTTCTACTAATGACTGTTTTAGGCTGGTTTAAAACCTTCATTGACCAATCTTCAGCGTGTTTACATATACTAAGTAATTCTTCTACATTCATAAATTTAAAGCTTAGTGAAAATATAAAATGCATACGATTGTATCGAATTGGGTGATATATTTAATAGCATTAGAATTTCTTTTATATATGAACGAAACACTACTCCTTGGGATCTTGATCACCCACTGAATAATATCTTGTATGGCGGTGTATCTGTTAAGGCGGATCATGATGTAGGTAGAGAGAGCACGACCTTATAACATGTCCAAAGACTAAATACTTATGATCTTTTAAATAAGTTTAAAGATATAAGATAATACAATTTTAAAACGATAAAGCTTATTGCTGTGATTGGAAGAAATGAACCAATCACAGGCGAGGATGACATTCACTGAAACGAAATAAGCTTAGTTTTAACTTAGCTTTTGTTGGTTCGACGTTGTTTCATTGGAAAACTTTTATTAAATGTTACAAATTAAATCAAGTAATGTGCGAATATAAAATGAATAGAACTGTAATAGCAAAGTGGTGATATATTTAAAATAATAAGTTTCTACTACTACTACTACTGCTACTACTACTACTAACTAACTACTAATACTACTTACTACACTAACTAACTACTACTACTACTGCCAGCTTTATAACTATTATATATACGAGTGAGGTCATGGTGTATTTTCCTTCTTCTTCTTCTTATTCTTCTTCTTTAGCTATCTTTTGCCCATATACCGATCATCATGTCAACCTTCACTGTGATTCTACCACCATCACTGCTACTGCTACTACTACTACTACTACTACTACTACTACTACTACAACTACTACTACCAGCTTTATAACTATTATACGCTTGAGGTCATGATGTATTCTTCTTCTTATTCTTCTTCTTTAGCTATCTTTGCACATATACCACTTATAAGTGAACCTTCTACTGGTTGATTTACTACTACTATCTACTTATACTACTACTACTACTACTACTACTACTACTACTACTTACACTACCAGCGTATAACTATTATTCGCTTCAGGTCATGATGTCTTCTTTCTTTTTCTTCTTCTTCTTCTCTTCTTTCTTCTTCTCTTTTCTTCTTCTTCTTGCTTCTTCCCTTCTTCTCTTCTTCTTCTTCTTCTTCTTCTTCTTCTTGCTTCTTCTTATTCCTTCTTCTATTCTCTTGTATTCTTCTTCAGCTATCTTTGTATTTGTACATCTTATCATACAATCCTTCGCTGATACGAGTTAATATTAGTTTTAATCTATTTTTCATCCGTCAATCCCGTAATTGCAGCTGATGTGATGGAAAACTTTAACAAATTATTTAATTGTGATATATAATAGGTTTATGCGCAGCATATAGATGCCAAAATACTATTACCAACTAACTACCCACTATTACTACTTCTACTGACAACTAATGACTTGTTGAAACGAGTGAAATGCTGATGGTAAGCCTTGTAAGCAATTTCTTCATTATTATTATTATTATTATTATTATTATTATATTATTTTAGTATTATTGATTATTATTATTATATATTATATTATTATTATTATTATTATTATTATTATTATTTTATTATATTAAATAATTTTGTCATATAATTTTGTATTTTATTATTATGACTCATTCTCCGTAACGTGTTTATTTCAAAGTCGTTGTCACT
>JABUQX010044082.1:7500-10000 GCA_015478945.1 Trachelipus rathkii
ACTTTTTAACAACCTTCTCATATTTTTAATCTAATTTAAACAGAGTCTATCAGAGTTTCGTTCTGTTCCAATCTTCCTTCAGGGTCTTCTCTTTCCTTCTTTGTCTTCTCTTTTTCCCTTCCCTTCTGTTTTTATTCCGTCCTTACTCGGGTTATATATATATATATATATATATATATATTATTATATTATTATATATTATATGATATAATATATATAATATATATATATATATATATATATATAATATTATATATACTAATATATATAAATATATATATATATATATATTATATATATATATAAATAGAGATGGAAAAGTATTCTAGATAGAGAATTATGTATTTTTATTTTTATTATTATTATTATTATTATTTATTATTATTATTATTATTATTATTATTATTATTATTATTATTATTATTATTATTATTATTATTATTATTTTATTATATTATTATTAATTATTATTATTATTATTAATTTTTTATTGTTCTCAATATTATTATTTTCTTATTTTCAAGAAAAATTATTATTATTATTATTATTATTATTATTATTATTATTATTATTATTATTATTATTATTATTATTATTATTATTATTATTATTATTATTATTATTATTATTATTATGAGTCCTCTTCAACATTATTATTACCAGACCAACATAAAATACATATCATCTCACTGAGCCGTTAGCACAGGGGCTTAAGACGCGAAGTCTTAACTCAGCGATCGAGGGATCGTATCTCGGTCCTGAGAGGCACTGAATCGTATCTCAGATATGATAATTTTTAAAATGTGCGACGTCACACAGCGTGTGACGTCACACGTCACAGAGTATTCGAGCGAGAGAGAGAGCGAGGCAGGCAGACGGGCGGTCGAGGCGGGTGGTGCAGTCAAACGACGGGCGCTGGTCCCCCCGCAAGGGGACACCGGGAATGCGCGGGAACCCCGGAAACATTAAGTACGCGTATTAAGTACACTTTCCAAGTGTACTTAATACACTTCCAAGTGTACTTAATCCTGTACTTAACGGTCAAGTGTACTTAATGCACTTCCAAGTGTACTTAATACACTTCCAAGTGTACTTAACAGCGATGACGTCACCGTGAAAGTAAGTAGCTCATGTAAGTAAGTAGCTCATGAAAGTAAGTAGCTCATGTAAGTAAGTAGCTCATGAAAGTAAGTAGCTCATGTAAGTAAGTAAGCCGTGTGCACGGTTAGGGTTAGTAATCCATGTGCGCGGCTACGCCGCGCACATGCGTTAGTAGCTCATACACGTTCATGGAAATATAGCTTCCAGGGGGGAGCGACCCCACAGGGTAAAACGGCGTACATGAAATGTACACCAAAAGATAGCCCCCACTTGGGGGAACCCGAAAAAACGCTCATACTCTTTCCTGAGTACAAGGGGGCGCCGCGTCCCCCAATTGATTGGGATATGTGATGGTTACTACTGTAAGAGACCCATAAAGGTCTTATAGGTATTCAGATGTGAAAAGAGACCCATGAAGGTCTTATGGTTAACGAGCTGTGGTAGGAGACCCATGAAGCTCTTATGCTTATATAGCTTTTGCAAGAGACCCATTAAGGTCTTATGATTATAAAGCTGTGGCAAGAGACCCCTAAAGGTCTTATGGTTATGCAGCTGTGGTAAGAGACCCATTTAGCTCTTATTGTTATGTAGCTGTTGCAAGAGACCCATGAAGGTTTTATGCTTATGCAGCGGTGACAAGAGCCCCATGAAGGTCTTATGGTTATGTAGCTGTTACAAGAGACCCATGAAGGTCTTAAACATTGCAGTAAATCTTTAAAGAAAAAGCTTGTCTGCTACTCTGGTCTGTGGTACGTTTGTCCGAAGCTTGACTAGTGAGTTTCGTTGTTTGCCGAACTTCAAAGAACTAATTTTTGGGATATTGTTCGTCATTCGACGGATGGCGAAACCACATGTGACGATGGGTTAATTGTGGAGAATGTTCGTCATTCGTACTTGGTTTTCCATATACGAAATGTATCCATCTCCTGTCGGTAAAATTACACACCAAAGAATAATTCGTCTTAAAAGAGTTCGTTGAATAGTTCGCAGAACACCGAATGTTTGTAGTCGCTTTAAAGATGAGTCCGCAAATATGAAAAATTTTGTTTAAAATATTTGCATAATTGTTAATAATAATTGAACTAATTACAAAAATTATAAAAAAAAGTTATTTAATTCTGTTTCTTTACATTTATCCCCCCCCCCCCCGCTCAAAGGCAGAGCCCCAATCAAGGAGGTAGTGTTTTTATAGCTTTAGATCAAAGATTACTCTTCGTTTGAAAAGCCATTATATATATATATATATATATACTATATATATATAGTATATATATATATATAATATATTATATATATATATATATATATATATATAATAATATATATAATATATATATATATAATATATATAATATTTATAAATATATATCGTTTCTAAGAGTGATTTAAAAAAACCGGC
>JABUQX010044083.1:0-7500 GCA_015478945.1 Trachelipus rathkii
TTTTACTGAAATGTTTCCGTACTAAACATAAAAATAAGTGACTTTATTAATATCTCAATCTGAAAAATCTAGCTATGTTTGAAAATTATGTTAGAAACGTTGGTCATGGTTAGCTTCATTGGAGAATTTTGTTAATGTCAACGTTTATTCGCAGTCCATAATGGTTATATTTTTGATAAAGATAGTTTGGGGACCTAAGTTTTTGTTGTTAGTGGTAGTGTTGTTGTTGTTGTTGTTGTTGTTGTTGTTGTTGTTGTTGTTGTTGTTGTTGTTGTTGTTGCTGGATTGTGGTTGTTTCTGTTTTGATTCTGATTGTAATAACTCTACGTTTCATCGTCCTCAGATGTTTTTTATAAAGTTTCTTTTAATTTTATTATAAGTAGAATGTGAATGGTGATTGGCATTGTTTTGTTGATGCGTCTGTGAATGTTGTAGATGATGTTTCATGAGTTGTTGTTGTTGTTGTTTGTTGTTGTTGTTGTTGCTGGTGTAGATGATGTCACATGGAATGACACTGTTGTTTGGCGTCGTTCTGTTTCTTGCGTTGTTGTTGTAGAATCGGATTCATGCGGATTGTGCTGGTACGAAGAAGAAGCAGAAGAAGAATAATAATAATATAATAATAATAAATACTAATAATAATAATAATAATAATAATAATAATAAAATAATTAATAATTAATAATAATAATAATAATAATAATTAAAATTATATATATATATATATATTATATATATAATATTATATATATATATATATATAATATATATATAAGTATATATAATATATATATATATATATAATATATTATATATAAGCCAGGGTAGTTATATATATATAAATATATATATATATAATAATAATAATAATAATAATAATAATAATAATAATAATAATAATAATAATAATAATAATAATAATAATAATAATAATAATAAAAATAAGTTTTATTTTGCCAAGAAAAATCCGAGTCATTTCTTTTATACCCCGAGGGTAAGATTAAAAGGTAATCAAGCGCGAAGTCGAAGCTCACCTTTTTGACCGCATTTTCTTCAAGGTAGATTAATTTGAGTTCGCGGTCAATTATAGCATAATTCACCATGAAGTCTTAAAGCATGGATGGGAAATTTATTTTATTTATATTTTCAATACTAAAAATACATTTAAGAAGCTGATTTATCTCAGAATAATATCTATGATACATATATTATATATAATATATATATATATATATATATATTATATTTATTTTTTTAGTATATATAATATATATATATATATATATATATAATATATATATATATTATATATATTCTATATATAGGTTATAATATATATATAATATATTATATTCTTACATTATTTATCTTGTATATATATATATATATATATATATATATATATAATATATGTACATATTATAATATATATATAATTATATTTTTGTATCTATATACTATATTAATAATAATAATTATAATTCATATATAATAAAAATAATCAGAAAATTTATTCATTTATCTAATAGCTTAAAATTAATCTTTGACGTTCTTTCATCAAAGTAGAAGACGCAGAATAAGAACAAATCATACCTTTTTAAGCCCGTTCCAGGCCTTCAATCGAAGGGCAAATAAGCCGCGTCTATCACGACCAGGGCAAAGATGAAAGAAAGGTTGCTTGCGAGGAGGAGATTCGAGTCTCGATCTCCTCCGGAAATTTATATAAATTCAATTGTGCGAAGCCCTAGTCTGACGTAGCAAGGGCAAATGCAAGCTATGACGTAGCCAGAAAAGTTATACGAAACCGACACATGCGATAACGAAACGCGAAAGGTTATTACCAAAGGCGCGAAAAAACGGCTGGCGGGTCCCGAAGGGTGGCGTCACTGGCAGGGAAAGCGGGGCCCAACGGTGTGTGTTTTTGCAAATGGGCGACGGCGGTGGCGGTGCGGGGCGAAAAACGGGCGATGTAACGTGCCGGAAACGTAAGTGTGTCTGTGTTTATGTCAGTTTGTACTAGACAGTGAAGAATTAAAGGTAGTTTGAAGTCGAGTAAAAACAAATTGTATGTCTATAAGGTAACTGAATCGAGAAAGGAAATAGCGGGTGGGGGTTAAAAGAGATGGAGGGATAGGAGAAAGGCGGGGAGGGGCTAAAAGAGATGGAGGTGGATAGAGGAAAGGGGGGAGGGCGAACGGTGAGTAGGTGTGTGTCGTGTGTGTTTGTGTATGTTGTTATGTGAATGTTCATGTAGGATCTGTTTTGTAATGAAACCAACTCGTGTAATGTTTGATGACTGCGTCATCAACATACACTCGTCTGTGTGCACCTACGGTGCACACATATGTAAATATATACATAAAAGACCATGGGGAACATGGGGGGAATGGAGGTGAATAATAAATAATAATATATATAATATATTATATATAATATATATTATATTATTATATATATAAATATATTATTATATATATATATATATATATAATATATATATATATAATATATATATATATATAGATATATATATATATATATATAATATAATAAACAACACTCATATTACCTACATTTACAATATTTTACTATCACGTTGTAACGCGCGCTACGCGCACGTAACATCATGTGGTTACGCACGCTACGCGTTGCGACAACCGTGTAAGTTCATATGAACGTATTTCATTCAGTATGCCAGACGACGCCATTTGTCGTGCGATTATAATTTACTCTATCTCTTTTGTACTGCATACTTAACTGATGGGGCTCCATTTCTCACAAACAGCTAGTGATCCTAAATTATTCGCAAACAAAAAGTAAACTTCTATGCGAAATTTTTCGCACGCGTCGTTTTCTTTGCGACGGGAAAATCTCGTTGGCTAAAAATAGTAACGTTGTACTTCATATTTTCCTTACCGAGCGAAAAGCACATAATGACAAATAAAGCGAAAACGAATCTAGGAACAGGTCAGAAAAGAATCGAAGGAAATTAAGATTCGCTCAATACGTTCATTGAATTGCCGAAGATGCTCTTCAAAAATTAAAAATTCTTTCAACGGCTGCTTTTTCGAAAAATAGAAAGCCACGCAGATCTTTTTCATACGCTTCGATAATTGTAAGAAACCTTGCGCATTGGTTATATATAACACAATTTCGAATTTTTTTTTTTTTTTTTTTTTAATCTTTCATGTGTACTCTTTATAAGCATTTTTGAATAATAACGTAATTACCAATAATTTTAATAAAAAATATAGCGTGGTTTTTTCTCTCAAATTTTTTACCACGATAAATACTAAAAAATATAATTAAATAAAGAAAATAAAAACTTTCTGTTACCTGGCAAGAAAAAAATAAATTTGTTTTAAGAACTTTTGGTTGCTACATTTTTCCCGCGAAAAAGTACAGGTGCAACACAGTAAACAGATTGTCCCGAAAATTAATATTAACAGTTGGTATATGAAGTACTCCGTAAATTTTAATCTATATGTGTATATTATATATATATATTATATATATATATATATATATATATATATATATATATATATATATATAATATATATATATATATATATATTATACTATTATATATTATATATATATTACTCTATATATATATATATATATATATATATATATATATATATAATATATATATATAGTTAATATAGAATATATTAAATATATAATATATATATATAATATATTATATATATATATATATATATATATATATATATATATATATATTATATATAGCTACTATATATATATATATATATATATATATAGTATGTATATATATATATATTTATATATATTATATATATATCTATATTATATATTAATATATATAATATATATATATATATAATATATATATATATATATATATATTTATATATAATATATTATAATATATATATAATATGTGTGTGTGTGTGTGCGTGTGTGTGTGTGTTTTGTTGTGTGTGTGTGTGTGTGTGTCGTGTGTGTTTTGTGTGTTTGTGTGTGTGTGTAGTACTCTCATTCTATACCTATTCGCAAAAATTTTAATTTTGTATTTATGTTCGAAACTTATGCTAAAATTTGTGTAAGAAAAAATTTTACATTAAGTCCGAAACGAAATTTATATTATGAACCCGCTTGTCGAGAGATCTCAATTATTCGACTTACTTTTTCTTTCCAACTTCATTCCGAAACTTAATTCTTCCGAAAAAGAAGCTTTCAAGAAATTCCATCTCAGCAGGGGAGGTTAAACAGCCGACTAAGCAGTCGAGAAGCAGAATCTTCGACTCGCAAAATTCAAGAACGAAATTCACCCAAAAGGGGAGGGTAAAACATCGGCTAAAGCCCCAAGACTGCTTATCAAGAATATGAGAGAGAGAGAGAGAGAGAGAGAGAGACGAGACGAGAGAGGTGAGATAGAGAGAGCGAGAGAGAGAGGGAGAGAGAGGAGAGAGGATTGAGTAACTTTTGTTCCTTATTTATTTTGAATAAATTTTACAATCGTTAAAATATAGATTTTTAAAATCCATCATTATCTTATTTAAGCCTTGCTCTCAAAAGACACCAACTTAAAGCAAGATTTGGCTCTATTAATATATATATATATATATATATATATTATATATATATATATTACTATATATATATATATAATATATTATATACTATTTATATTATATATATATATAATACAGTTTGGCGTATCCAGGTGGGGGGGGGCCAGGGGCGCCATTAGCCCCCCCGAAATTTTTCAGAAAGGATTCGCCCGTGATATATATATATATATATATTATATTATATATATATATTATATATATATATATATATATATATATATATTATATATATATATATATATATATATATATATATATATTATATATATATCTATTATTATATAAAAGATACATTATAAAGATATACATATAAAGTTAATTTATGTTATTCATTCAAATTATGGTCCAGACTTCCGAAATTGTTTTGCAATTTTCAGAAAATTTCGGTGATTATAAATAATATATATATATATATATAATATATAATATAATATATATATATATATATATATAATATATATATATATATATATATATATATATATACCGTGTGTTGTGTGTGTGTGTGTGTGTGTGTGGGTGGGTGTGGGTGTGAGATTGAGGAAAATTTCACTGTCGCCAGGTTTCGAACCATTGACAACGGCGTCGCCGTTAAACAATGTATAGGAGTCTCAACGGCGACCGCTGTTGTCGATGGTTCGAAATCCTGGTGCGAGCGAAATTTTTCTTTGTCCTATTATTGCATATTTCGTTGCAAAGTAAAGACCTAAACATTACTGTTGAAAAATCAATCGTACCTGAAATAAAAATATACCAAAGCTTTCTTTATAAAATATTGTAAATAAAATTATAACCTTTAAATCTTAAATAATATATATATATATTTATCTAATTCAGAAGTCCAAAAAATAAAAATCAAGCCCAAAAATAATCTTTCTTCCTCACGTGACGTTTCCACAGGAACGATTCGCTTCTTTACGACCTCTCTTTCCCTTCCTCACATCCTCTGTATTTTCTCATTTCCTTCCACAGGCATGTCCATCATTGAAATTAATTTTCATTTTTATATCTCTCTTTCTCCATTTTTATTACACACACACCACACACACACACACACACACACACACACACACACACACACACACACACACACACCACCTACACATATATTTTATATAATATATTATATATATATATATATATATATAATACTATAATATATATATATAAATATTATATATATATATATATATCATATATAACTATATATATATACTATATATATATATATATATATTATATAAATATGGTTAGCTAGATTTAAACCAAATGACTTAAACCAATGAGTTTAAACCATGGTTCAAAGTTTAAATCATAAATAAACCAATGGTTTAAACAAGGGTTGTTTAGTTTAAACCAACTAAAAAAACTTTTTTTTTCTAATAAAAAGTACTAAAAATACTATAAATGAAAAACATATAGCTAATACAAACCTAATTACATATTGAAATAGTTAAATAAATTGGGAGGAAAAATATTAATAACTCAATTAAAAAAAAAAAAAAAAAAAAAAAAATTATAACATCAAAATAAAATAACAATGATTAAAAACTAAATAACTTTTAATAATTTTTTCTTTGAGTTAGAAAATTACTATTAAGATTTTAAATTGAATAAACATTTTTAGGGATTAGTTCCAAAGTTATATTTGATACGGAATAATTCTTTAAATTGTTTATCTTTCCCAAACTTTTAATATATTACAAATTAATAGCAGACATTATACATTAAATTTTTTCATAATTTCAAATTGTTGATTTAAAAACACCGTGTTTATAATAGGTATGGAAGACATATTTTGGCCCATATATATATATATATATATATATATATATATATATATATATATATATATATATTATATATATATAATATATATATATATCTATATATATAAAGTTATATATATATATAATATATCCTCCAGTGGATAAAGGCAAGAGGGTTACTAAATTCCATTGAAGCTTTTGAAAAATTGAAAACAATTGCCAAATTAAAGCCTAACAAGCTCCGATACGCCTGCGCTTGAAATTACCGCAATCAAAGGTAATGAAAAATAGATAATTGAGTGTTTTCCAAGACTTTACCAGTGGAGTACATGTAAGATTGAGCATTGCAGTTAAGTCTGGGTCAGAGAATTGGACGGAGAAATAATGGGACTGCCTGAAATGCGAGCCCAGGATCTCTCCTCAAAGAAGGAGGGACATGACTGCAAAATTCAAAAGAGGAAGAAGGTAAATTTCAATAAATGTAATATCAATAGAATAAGGAGAGTGTTGTGACAGTTCGACGGATAGAAAGATTGGAGATAGTTAACTAGAGTATGAGAGTTAAGGAGTCGACAAGTCATACCTAGACTACACTTTATCAAGGAGAGCAATGTGTGTGGAAATAACCGAGATATGTGATTCATACTCTATATTAGGCGAGTAGCCTAGAGCTAGAAACTGGGGTGGTGAGAAGAAGTTTTGAAGGAACCTTGGAAACCCCAATTTTCTAGAAACTTGTTAGAAGAAAATAACAAGAATTTTAAGAACCAAAGAAGATTAGAGTTGTGTTTTCAAAGAAGATATTATAGTTGCTTGGAAGATTATGTCAAGTAGGTAGATAAAGAAGTTGAATTATTGAGGCATTGAGAACAACCATGGTTTCATTAACATGAGAAAGATGAGAGGTTTGTTGCTTCAAGGGTACCCTCCTAGCATCCTTTATTTTCTGCTGAATGAGTCGCTTTTCAAATTGGAAGAAGTTATGATAAGTGTTGGAGTTATCAGCCTAAGAGTGGAGAGGAGACACAGTAACTTATGTATCGTTGATGCAAAATAGAAAATAAAAAAAGTTGAGATAGAAAAAGAAAAGAATTCTGAGGAACATC
>JABUQX010044083.1:20000-22500 GCA_015478945.1 Trachelipus rathkii
AATCATGATAGGAAAAAGATGAGATGGAAGAGAGAAAGAATCAGTTTTCCAGTGGTTATATAAGTAACTCTTGTTTCTGTCTTTCCAGGTATAGATATGTAGTTCTATATACCAAGAGTTATTTAAGACTAAATATAAAATGGATTTGTAAGGTTTCCTCTTTAGGTGGAACACGGAGTGGGGAGGAATAGAAACCACAAGGTTTGCACAGGGTTTCACTGCTCGGGCCCGGGGAGGGTAGATTGGGTAGGCATAGTTGATGTATATTCTAAACCATTCTCTTAAAGTAATATAGTATCCCTTGTATAACCCAATAGCTACAGTGGTAGCTAATAAAGAAAAGAACGTTTTATTTGTATAAACTATTTACCGAGATAATAGGAATCCGTCATATGGTTTTCAGTGTTTTTACAAAGAGAAGAAAGAGAAAAGAGAGACTATGAGAAGGATGAGCAGTAAGTGTAAAAACAAGCGAAGAAGGTAAAAAGATGGAAAGGATGATTTTTTTAATGAAAAGAAGAATGGGAGTGAAGATGATGAGAAAGAAGAATACAATGAAATATGCGCAATAGTTGATACAGGGTGTTCAAAGAATGTTATTGGTGAAAAGTGACTAGGCCGTTTAGTGGGTAGTTTCAGTAAGGAAGAGAGAAAGAAGATGGAAGAAACTATGGAAGATACGAGTGTGAGTTATGTTTTCGGTGAAACTACCTATAAAAGTGTGAAAAGATTATTAGTTCCATGTTGTATAAAAGGTAGGAGGTTTTTGTTGAGAACTGAGTTAGTAAAAGGGGATATACCCTGGTTATTAGGATATGAGTCTTTAAAAAATCTTGGTGTAACAATTAAGGTGATGAACAATAGTGTGGTTATAAGTGAATTGGATGGTATAGAGGTTCAGTGTTGGATAAATGATAAGGGTCATTTAAAGCTACCTTTACAGGGTGGTGTGAAGAGGGAGGTTTGGTGGACAAGTAATACAAAGGGGGAATTGCTCAAAAGAAGATAGGCGGGAAATGATTATTAATAAACTTCATATCCAATTTGGTCACCCTAACAAAGATAGATTATGGAAATTGATGAGTGATGCTTATGGAGAAGAATGGGGTAGAGATGAGGGTAAAAGTATACAGGAGTGTATAAATCAAGTTAGTGAGAGATGCATTACTTGTATTAAATTCCAAAAGACTCCGAGACGTCCAGCTGTGGGTTTCCATCTAGCACGAGGTCTTTAATGAGACAGGCAATGGAATCTTAGGTGAAACAGAGGTCAGAGATTTCTTGTGATTGATGGGTCTTGGAACCAGTTTTTTGTCAGGCCAGTTGGGTATTAAGGGAGTAAGGACCAGTCGAGACAGAGTCAAGAGTTTTATTTTTTTTCGACTCCCCTTCCCTGGTTTTTGGAGCACCTGAGAAGTTTTTTAGTGACGATTGGTTAGAGTTTCAAAATGAAGAGATGAAAATCCTATGTGAAAGGTTCAGTATGGTGCAGTGGGCCACTGCTGCAGAAAGTCCCTGGAGTAATGGACAGTGTGAGAAGATGGTGGGTTTACTTAAGGATGCGATGAGGAAGATGGTCGATGAAGGCGCAGAACACAGGCTGAGTTTATATTGGGCGGTTTCAGCTAAGAATAGTCTGTTGAATAAAAGTGGTTATTCACCAAACCAGTTGGTATATGGAAAAAATTGCCGGTTTCCTAATTATACAGATGGAAGTGAGGAAAGTGTAGGTGTATTAGGTATGGAGAGTGAAAGGTTGTTACAACATTTGAAAGCATTACATTTGGTTAGAAAAATACACATTCAGCAAGAATCAGATGAAAGGATAAAGAGAGCTATGAAGGGCCAAATACGAGATCATCATCTGGAAGTGGCTGAAATCGGGGATAGTGTATATTTCAAAAGGGAAATAGATAAACAGTGGAGCGGTTCAGCAAAAGTAATCAGCAGAGACTGTAAGACGGTAATTGTGAAACATGGTGGTACGTTAAGAGATGTATCTAGGGTTCATATAACTAGACTAGCAGGAATACCCAAAGAAGTAGAGGATAAGGAAAGTGAAGAGGAAAAGGAAGTTGACAGTGTGAACCAACCTGTGAGGAGTAGTGTAATTGAAGATGAATTTGAGGAATATGAAGTGTTACGAACACCTGTGGAGCCTGTTGCTAAGGAAAGTGGAACTGAAACAGAAACGGAAGAGGAAGATCAAGAAGAAGCTGAAGAGAGAAGGGTGGAGAGGATTAAGGTAGGAAAGAGGTACACATGCACAAATAAGGATACAGAGGAGAAGTTAGATGTGAAAGTTTTAAGTAGGGCTGGTAAAGCGACAAGTAAAAAATGGAGTAATAGTTTTAACATACAGAATGTGAACAGTGGTGAGTGTAAATGGATTGATTTTAATGATTATAAGGATGTAGAGTTATAGAGGAGCAGGAAGAGGTTTGGATAGGTGATTGTGATGGTGAGAGAGTTTTGCAAGCAAAACTTAAAGAAATTGATA
>JABUQX010044083.1:30000-38694 GCA_015478945.1 Trachelipus rathkii
TTCCCTAAAATGCCGAAGAATAGAGGGTCAAGAATCAAAGAGTTAAGGAAAGATTACCACCTGTCAAACGTTAACTTCTGAAGCCATCCCGGAGATTTGAGAAGATTAAAAGTTTAAGATACTTTCGAAAAGGTTAAGATACTTTCGAAAAGGGTTTAAGATACTTTCGAAAAGGTTAAGATACTTTCTATTTGAGGAGTAAGAATACTTTCGAAAACGATTTTAAGATACTTTCGAAAAGGTTAAGATACTTTCGAAAAGGTTAAGATACTTTCGAAAAGGTTTTAAGATACTTTCGAAAAGGTTAAGATACTTTCGAAAACGTTTTAAGATACTTTCGAAAAGGTTTTAAGATACTTTCGAAAAGGTTTTAAGATACTTTCGAAAAGGTTAAGATACTTTCGAAAAGGGTAATATATTTTCGAAAAAGTTTTAAGAAACTTTCGAAATGGTTAAGATACTTTCGACAAGGTTAAGATACTTTCGAAAAGGTTAAGATACTTTCGAAAAGGTTTTAAGATACTTTCGAAAAGGTTTTAAGATACTTTCGAAAAGGTTAAGATACTTTCGAAAAGGTTTTAAGATACTTTCGAAAAGGTTAAGATACTTTCGAAAAGGTTAAGATACTTTCGAAAAGGTTAAGATACTTTCGAAAAGGTTTTAAGATACTTTCGAAAAGGTTTTAAGATACTTTCGAAAAGGTTAAGATACTTTCGAAAACGTTTTAAGATACTTTCGAAAAGGTTTTAAGATACTTTCGAAAAGGTTTTAAGATACTTTCGAAAAGGTTAAGATACTTTCGAAAAGGGTAATATATTTTCGAAAAAGTTTTAAGAAACTTTCGAAATGGTTAAGATACTTTCGACAAGGGAAAGATCTTTAGAATTAATATATATATATATATATATATATATCTTCAATGTAAATACTGATTACTAAATATAAAAAAGTTTCAGCATATATCTCCTATCAATAAATGCTTATCAGATATCAATTTAAAAAACAAAAGTAATATTGTTATATATTTATTTACCAATAGGTTTCATAAACAGTTTTAATAACCTTATGAGTGTTCAAAATTGCGCAATAATTATACTATATATATATATATATATATATATATATTATATATATATATATATATATATATATATATATATATATATATATAATATATATATATATATGATAATATATATATATATATTATATATATATACTCGTATATGTAGTGATAACCTGGAGACAGTTTGACCTATGATTCAAAAGGGAAGCGAACTGTCTTATGAACCAAAGCAGAGAACCATTTGTTAAAATTTGGGAAACTCACTGCTATATATGATATATATATATATATATATATATATATATATATATATATATATATATATATATATATATATATATATATATATATATATATATATATATATATATATATATATATATATATTAAGGTGATCCACTCTTATTGGCAGGACTTTTATTTTATTTTATTTTTTTAAGCTCCCATGCATAAAAGTTATTCCACCTCATTAGAAAATAAATATAATGAAATTTGAGGAAATTTGGATCACATTTAGAGGTGTCTACATGAACTTGAAATTGCCGTAAAATGACCTTTGACCTTTGAGTCCTCTCTATCTCTAACAGATACTATCCTCTCTGGCAATTTAATTGAAAGCGACCTCCTTTATTTATAACTTGAGGATTCATATCTTGAGGATATAAAACATTTTTGCCATGTAAAGTGAATGATGTAATTCTCTTGGACATTTAATTAATATGGTTTATTGAATATTTTTTTTCCTAATCAGAAAAGAATCTATAACTGTCCAGCAAATTTTAAGCCTTTTTTTTTTGTTGTTGTTTACGATTAAATCCTTGTTTCTCATATTAGTTTTTTTTTCTATAGAGTCCAGTTTTGCCATTATTCATATGAAAACATTTAAACAAAGTTAAAAAGTTATTTTTTTTTCATTGAACAGCGGCAAAACAGAAAGATATCCAAATAGCTGATATAAATATGAAATTTCTATCTCGCTGAATTATACATGTTCTAAATATTTCACATTTATAGGAAAAATAATAAAGACAATTTTTCTTTATAAATTGATAAAAAAAGGAACAATTGATTTTTTTTTTTTTGCCATTTTATAAATGAAAAAACACGATTTCTTTTCTATTATTTGTCCAATTAACATAAAATTTTCTGGGCATGTATATAATTGGGCAAAATACACATTTTTTAGATTACCCGTTTGTATACCCATCCGTTTTGCCGCTTTTTACGGAAAAGTATAATATATTTTCTTGAATTTTTTTTAAAGTTTTCATGTGAATAGAGTTAAAATTGAATCCTTCAGACAAAACCAAATATTATTTTTTTTTGGTTCAGTGCAACAAAATACATAAGAAATTAATCTCGTATGTAAGTCAATAAAAATTTTGTTCACCAGGGAATTATTAAAGCTTTTATTTTTACCCCCGCAACTTTCAAGACCCGTAGTGACCTCTAAATATTTTTGAAATCTAACTTAAATTTCAAATTTGAGTATATTTAAATTTTTATCAAGTGGAAAGCAATTTTTAGTTAAGAGCAATAAAAATGTAAAGTTAATTTTTTGGATCGCCCTAATATATATATATATATATATATATATATATATATATATATATATTATATATGTATAGTATATATATATAATAGACATAAAAAAACAATCATTATTTTTCTCATTTTATTGAAACAAGTTATTTTGAGTAGGTAAAGATTTGAATGCCTTTTCTGGGATTGAACCACCGCACTGTTTGCGCGTGAGGACCAATATGCCCGTCTATACACTGAGCTTACATCCAACCGAAAAACTTGGAATTCAAAGAACAGTTATAAGCAACCGAGCTCCCTTCAAGGACATCACCAGGTGTTCAGCCTGTCCTATCTCTCGTTCTTATAATTTTTAGATGTTAAATATTTGCATAATAATCGCAATTTTATAAGATGTTAAAGAAAGAAAAACATATATGGAAGGTAAGAATAACTGCCTTCTCTGGGATTGAACGCAACCGCATGTTGCGCGTGAGACAATATGCCCTGTGCTATACAACTGACGCTATCCTCCAAGCGAAAAACTTGGATTCAAATTCCGAACATTTATAAAGCAACCGAGTTCCTGCAAAGTGCGACATCACCAGGTGTCCAGCCCGTCCTCCCTCGTTTCTTATATTTTAGATGTTAAAATAATTGGCAAATAATCGCCATTTGATAAGATGTTAAAGAAAGTCATATAATTGAGAAGGTAAAGAATTAACTGCCTTCTCTGGGATTGAACCACCTCTGGGATTGAACCACCGCATGTTGCGCGTGAGGACAATATGCCCGCTGCTATACAACTGAGCTATCCTCCAAGCCGAAAATCTTGGATTCAAGAACAGTTATAAAGCAACCGAGTTCCCGCAAGGCGACATTCACCAGGTGTCCAGCCTGTCTATCTCTCGTTCTTTATATTTTAGATGTTAAATATTGCATAATAATCGCAATGTTCTTTAGATTTAAAATAAGAAACATAATAATGAGAAGGTAAAGAATTAACTGCCTTCTCTGGGATTGAACCACCGCATGTTGCGCGTGAGGACAATATGCCCGGTGCTATACAACTGAGCTATCCTCCAAGCCGAAAAACTTGGATTCAAGAAACCAGTTATATAAGCAAGCGCGAGTTCCGGTCAAGGCGACATCACCAGGTGTCGCACCTGTCCTGTCTCTCGTTCTTTATATTTTATGATGTAAATATTGCATAATGAATCGCAAATTTGATAAAGGATGTTTAAAGAAATGAACATATAATGAGAAGGTAAAGAATTAACTGCCTTCTCTGGGATTGAACACCGCATGTTGCGCGTGAGGACAATTATGCCCAGTGGCTATATACAACTGAGCTATCCTCCAAGCCGAAAAACTTGGATTCAGAACAGTTTTATAAAGCAAGCCGATTCCCCGTTTGGGTTGCTTTATTACCTGTTCTTGAATCCAAGTTTTTCGGCTTGGAGGATAGCTCAGTTGTTAGCACCCGGCATATTGTCCTCACGCGCAACATTCGGTGGTTCTAATCCCATGAGAAGGCAGTTAATTCTTTACCTTCTCATTATATGTTCCTTTCTTTAACATCTTATCAAATTGCGATTATTATGCAATATTAAACATCTAAAATATAAAAACGAGAGATAGGACAGGCTGGACAGCTGGTGATGTCGCCTTGACGGGAACCACTCGTTTGCTTTATAACTGTTCTTGGATCCAAGTTTTTCGTGAATTGGAGGATAGCTCAGTTGTATAGCACCTGGGCATATTGTCCTCACGCGCAACAATGCGGTGGTTCAATCCCAGAAGAAAGGCAGTTAATTCTTTACCTTCTCATCATATGTTCTTTCTTTAACATCTAATCAAATTGCGATTATTATGCAATATTTAACATCTAAAATTATAAAGAACGAAGAGATAGGACAGGCTGGACACCTGGTGGTGTCGCCTTGACGGGAACTCGTTGCTTTATGATTGTTCTTGAATCCAAGTTTTTCGGCTTGGAGGATAGCTCAGTTGTATAGCACCGGGGCATATTGTCCTCACGCGAAACACATGCGGTGGTTAAATCCCAGAGAAGCAGTTAATTCTTTTTACCTTCTCATTATATGTTCTTTCTTTAACATCTTATCCAATTGCGATTATGCAATATTTAAAACATCTAAATTAAAAAGGCGACATCACCAGGCTGGACACCTGGTGATGTCGCCTTGACGGGAACTCGGTTGCTTTATACCTGTTCTTGAATCCAAGTTTTTCGGCTTGGAGGATAGCTCAGTTGTATAAGCACCGGGCATATTGTCCTCACGCGCAAACATGGCGGTGGTTCAATCCCAGAGAAGCAGTTAATTCTTTACCTTCTCATATAGTGTTCTTTCTTTAAACATCTTATCAAATTGCGATTATTATGCAATATTTAACCTCTTAAAATATAAAGAACGAGAAGGATAGGACAGGCTGGACTACCTGGTGATGTCGCCTTGACTGGAACTCGGTTGTTATAACTGTTCTTGAATGTCTTTTTTTCAGCTTTTAGGCTTGCTCAGTTGTTTAATCTCATCAAATTGTCCCGTCACGCGCAACATGCAGTGGTTCAATCCCAGAGAAAGGCAGTTAATTCTTTTACCTTCTCATTATAGTTCTTTCTTTAACATCTTATCAAATTGCGATTATTATTTGCAATATTAAACATCTAAAATATAAAGAAGAGAGATAGGACAGGCTGGACAAACCTGGTGATGTCGCCTTGACGGGAACTCGGTTGCTTTATAACTGTTCTTGAAACCAAGTTTTTTGGCTGGGAGGATAGCTCAGTTGTATAGCACCGGGCATATTGTCCTCACGCGCAACAACATGCGGTGGTTCAATCCCAGAGAAGGCAGTTATTCTTTACCTTCTCATTATATCCTCTTACTTAAGACATCTTACTAAATTGCGATACTCACACAATAATTTAACATATATATATATAGTATATATATATTTATATATATTATATATAATATATATATATATATATATATAATATATATATATTATATATTTATATATATATCTATAATCTATATATATATATTATGGTTGTGGTCCTGGAGACAGTTTGCAACTATGATTCAAACAAGGAAGCGAGCTCTTATGACAAACCAAGTACCGTTTGTTAAAATTTTGGAAACTCACAGCTGTATAATATATATATATATATATATTATATATATAATATATAATATATATATATATATCTATATATAATATATATATCATATATATATATATATATATATATATATATATATAATATATATATATATATATATATATATATTATATTTATATATATATATATATATATATATATATTATATATATATATATATATATATATATATATATATATATATATATATATATATATATATATATATATATATATATATATATATTTCAGTAAAAAAATGCCATCAATCATTTTATATCATATGAACGCTTCTCCTCCATGTAGAACTGTAAGACTTTTAGCAAACCATTTAGGAGTAAAACTAACCCTAAAGGAACTAAACCTACCCCAGCGTGAGCATTTTACGGATGAATATCTTCGATTAAACCCTCAGCACACGATTCCTACCATCAAAGATGGCGACTTTGTATTGTGGGAAAGGTTTGTATTTTTTATAAATGTTTTAGTTTTCATTTTTGTTTCTTCGTTATAGTAAATTATAAAGTTAAAATATGTAGCATGTAGAAAAGTCAAGGTGATTAGTTCTCTTAACTATCTATCTAAAAGAAGTTTTTATTTAATATTTATTATATGTTTGTAATTTTATTATTTTAAATTTTTATAAAATTAATTATATCTTTTTAATAAAGAGGTTGAGTTATTAATTAATTACTTAACATTTGATATTTTATATGTATTAAAAAACAATTTTACCCATTTGTTTTATAAATGAACATTATATTATAAAGATTAATATAAGGAATCAACATAGAAATATGGTATATATATTGTAGGTAACAAATCTTCTTAAAATATATATTGTTGTGAAATCTTCAATATCCAAAAGATAGGTTTAAGACTTCATTCATCTCATGACTCGATGAGAAACGATATGAGTTCATATATATAACAATGTAAATTAAGTCTTAAGAAGATTAAATAAAAGGTAAATTAGAAAGAGTAGGAAGCCACCTCTTCCGGCTATGTACCCTAATTAAAAATAAACTTAAATAAATTAACTTTTCTAAAATACTTGTAATCTAAATTCTGTCAAGGAAGAGAAAAAAGAAAAATTAGTTAAACAAATATGTAAATAAATAATGTAAGTTAAGGAAAGACTAAAAAGAACTACAGTAACAGTTTTAGGAAAGTCTAAAAGAACTACAGGAAGTAAATTAGGACTGCCAAGCAGGTCGGTCTCAAAGGAGAGCACGTAACTAGGTTATTACGGCTCACAACAACGACACAAAAGGAAATGACAAACCCCTAGGAGGCTCCTAAGTATCCTTTAACAACCTATCACATATAAGCAAAAATAGCTAATAAAAATTAAACTAACGGGATACTTAGGATTGACCTCAACAAAAGAAAACCAACGACTTCAACAAGACAGTACCGACGGCGAACCCCTACAAGTAGTTCAGTTTTTTAATTAAAATGTGTTTCTGGGCAATATCAAATAACTGTATCAAGCTTGTATCAAGTAGCTGTAATTTTATTATTTTAACATCCTGCTATATAATAATATAGCTTTCATGTGGTCAGAGTCCCTCTTCTCTAAAAAATTAGTATTAAGAAGGAAACTTTAATCGGAACATTTCAACTCTATCCCCCCACCATCCCTACCCAAATCATTTCATGCTGCAGTCATGTAGAAGCTAAGCAAATTGTGATATTATTTATTAACTAGTTATTATATTAAATTATATATATATATATATATATATATATATATATATATAATAGTTATATTATATATATATATATATTATATATATAAATATATATATATATATATATATATATATATATATATATACAGTCGGGCTATAGTCATTTATCTCGCCTCTGCTTATGGAAAAGACAACGACAATCTTTATCCAGAAGATCCTAAAACAAGAGCTGTGATTAACAGGTTGTTGTTCTTCGATATTGAAAAGTTGTACAAAGGCTTTACGGAATATCTGGTAAGATATAAATAATTATTAATAAATACTCAAAAGATAATTATATTTTTTAATATTATAAAGATTAAGTTCTGATAAAACTGATGCATATCTGATTGTATTTTGTCCACTGCAAGAATATATAGTTCTGTCCAAGAGATTTTCAATGCTTATTGTCCCTTGGCCATTTATTGCCAGGTAAATCCTTCCGTTGTTCGTTTTAGTAGACGTTTCAGGATTAGTTGAGGTTAATTTTCTGTTTAATTTGTTTGTCTATTGTCATGTCTTATAGGTATATTTTTGCTTGACTCTGATTATTAGTAAATCTGTTAACTTAGTTTGAGATCTCATTTCTTGCTTGCTATTCAAGTATATATATATATATATATAATATATATATATATATATATATATATATATATATATATATATTATAAATAATATTATATATAAATATATATATATATATATATATATATATATATGTATCATATATATTATCTATAAGTAAATATGTATATTATATTTATATTATATATATATATATATATATATAATATATATTTTATATATATATTATATATATTTATCAAAACAAATTATGTCATATACTTCTATTATATGTAAAACAAATAGTATATATATTATTAATATATATATATAGTAGTTATGATCACATATCCCAATTCAACATGGCAGAGATGGAGTCGCAACATTGCAAATGTTGCAAAAGCAACATTTGCAATGTTGCACGAGAATCCAGCGCGCGTAGCGCGTGTACATATGATTGTATTTTTAATGTAAGTAAATTTATGTATGTATATATTATTTATTATTATTATTATACCGTTACCCCCCCCTTTTTATATTTTCGTATGTGTGCAGCACCGTAGGTGCGCACATTCGAGTGTATGTTGATGACGCATCATCAACGATTACACGAGATGTTCAAT